>PVKS010016411.1:0-21121 GCA_004027875.1 Aplodontia rufa | reverse complement strand
CTGTGAACATCAGAAAAACTAAAAATAGTCTCAAATACAAAGTTAGGAAGTGTGACCATAGATCCTCGCTATCCTAAACATTCTACATGTGGAATTTCTCTGTGCCAGAGCTGGTAGTGTAGTTTCACCGTGTACATGCCTCATGAAAGCATGTCCCTAGGACTCAGGTCCCAGTGGTGAGTGGGAAGGGAGGAAGAGAAGAAGCAGGTCAGCACTGCTAGGATCAGGGACAGGAGGAGACAAGAAGTCTTTTAAACAATACTTAATTATCAGCTTACAGATTTGACTACACCTCTGTCAGATGAAAGTGTATTCAACCACAAACCATCAGAAATATTTTGTACTTTTATGTATAGTAGGAGTTGTTATTTTTTCCTCCAAAATTGCCTACCATCGGTTTTCCAATACTCTAGTTGTATTTTTAAAAAACTGAATATGCTGCCTTGTGAGCACTAAGTTTCTTGTCACAGGAAGTAATCAGAGGCTGCTGAGACTTACTGAACTATGAAAATAAATTTCCTCATTGTAAGATCTACACAGTCCTGTGGCATCTCAACCCCAAAGAAAGCAAAAAGCTAAAAGAAAGCCTTTGAATTTTGGGAATAAGAGTTACATCATTTAAAAATAAAAGGGGGTTTTTTCTGCTTCTAAGAATGGAGATACATTCAATAATCAGGAAATATCCTTATTGTTTCATTTATATATTTTTCCTTTCTATATTTTTATAACTTCAGAAACATACATCAAAACACTGCAGCTTCCACAAGGAGTATCAGAAGGACATTACTTTGCATTTGGAAAATGAAAGGCAAACAAAAGATTTATTTTCACATCTGCAGCACGTTCACAGTAACTTCTATTTTAGCAATCTCTAATATCCAAAGCAGAATAGAAGTCAATGTGTGTCTCCCTTTTGGAAGAATTATAAATTTCCAAACTGCCACTGGCTCAAGGGAATTTCAGGTACTCTCTAATCCCTCGGATCCTTTCGCATAACTCTGCCCCAGTTCCTAGGCCAGCCACCCCCCTGCATACCCCTGGAATAGCATGATTAATGTCTTGATCTTACTATCTTTGGGTTTAGTGTCAAAAATAAAATCAGATCAATTCAGGAAATTTTATACAGTACATTGTCATGCAATAAGAACAAATACAGATCATGATCCAGGACATTTCAAATTGAAAATGGTCTGAAGCTCCCTCTGTCCCCAACAATATAGTGCAGCTTCTAAAGCACAGATGAGGAAGTATTTTGACCTTTTTGTGTTTAGCGGGTATAAATCTACTTTCTTCTTCAGGCAAGCACATCTATTTAGTCTGCTTTGTTTGTAACTAATTGGTTTAATGTCATTGAATCATACTGCCAAGGATGAAAGCTTCTGTTCTGTGTCTCATTTGTGCTCAGAGCTAGCTTTACAGGGTCATCAGAACGACTGAAGTTTTACCTACATGGTTATGGATGGCTGGGATTGAAGTGACAGAACCCCCTGGTATCTACCAGGGATGGGCTCTATGACCTCCTGAGGACACCAAAATGTGTGGATGTTTCAGTCCTTTATATAAAATGGCATAGTATTTGCATCTAACCTACACAATACTGAAGCTCTAGGTCACTTATAGTACCTAATACAGTGACGATGTTGCATAGTTATCATACTAGCATCTAGATTCCTCAGTACAGGTACATTTTTTAAACACTTCTGTTGTGCAGACGATTCAATCTGTGGTTGCAGAACCCAGAGAACAGAAGGTTTCACTGAATGTGTAAACCACGGGCTCCATATTTTCCCCCTTTAACAATGCCTCTATTGGCCATTCTCTCAGTTGCACTCAATGTGACCAACTCTTTAGCGTGACTTTCAGACACCACATGTTTTCTTTCCATAAATTTCTGTAGGTTACCAACCAGAACTCTGAACAGGTTCTTCTGAGCATTTTTTTTTTCTTTAAAGTGCTAGGGATTGATCCTAGAGTCTCAAGCACACAAGGCAAGAACTCTACTCTGAGTTACATCCCCAGCCTTCAGTGATACTTGTTCTTCTAGATTTTGTCATTCAGCCCTCAAGGGGATCATATGTTGAGTTTCACATCAGTGTTCTTGTGATGTTAAGGTTCATTTTAAAATCCTTTTTTATAAATTTTAAAATTTATACACCAGCTTAACCATGCCTTGGTCTGTTTCCACTGCTATAACAGAGTGCCACCAGCTGGGTAATTTGTAAAGAATAGAAGTTAATCTGATTTATGGTTCTAGAGGTGGGACCGGCATCTGGGGAGGGCCTCCACACTATGTCACAACATGGGAAAGAGCAGGAGAGCACATGAGAGGCAGAGAAGGAATCTGGGCCGAAATCATCCTTTTGATCAGGAGCATACTCCCATAATAGCTAATGCTCTCCCTTGGCAACAGCACTGATCCATCCATAAGGGCAGGGCGCTCATGACCTGAACACCTTTTAAAGACCCCATTATGAGTTGGGTAGTGAAAGTCCCCCGAAGGCCCATTGGCCAAATGCTTGGTCACCAGTCCATGCTGCTACTGGGAAGCAGCAGAACCTGATGGAGGTGAGGCCTGATGGGGGGAAGTTAGGTCTTTGAGAGCTGCCCTTGGAAGAGATAACTCATCTTCCTGGCAGCTTTGTCCTTGAACACACTCCCTGTCACGACGTGCTGGTGCTCAACACAGGCTCAGAAACAACCAACAGTTAGTGTTTTGATATTTGATCTTATTTGAAAATCATATAGATAAGTCGATAAATATTCATCTCTGAAACTATGAGCTAAAATAAGCCCTTTCTCCTTTAAGCTGTGTTTTCTCAAGTATTTATCTCAGAAACAGGAAACCCACTCACACAAGTCCTACCTCTTAATACTGTCACAGAGCAATTGGGTTTCAACATGAATTTTACAATGACATTCAGACCATAGTACCACATGAGAGTCTCTTTCTCTTTAAAGATAAGACTCTCCTTTTCTCTCTTCCCAGCTTTCTATATTCATTTAATTTTTATTCTGCTTCTCTTCTTTTTCAATTTGGAATCTTTAAATAGCCTCCAAAACAGAACAAAATGATTTTTTACTTTTCGCAACAAAAATACATCTTCATACCTATAACTTTCTGAACCAAAAAAAGCATCCTATTTTTCTTGTATAGTTTACATACAGAGTTCTTACTGTTTTAGTGGTTTTGATTATATGTATTAATTCTTAACTTATAGTAACCTTGATTTCCAACAAAAATTAGGAAGTACACCATTTTGCAATTTCAACCATACTGAGGAAGCAGAGTACAATTTTTTAATGCAGCACAGGTCATTTCTACTAACAGGCTCAAGTATTTTTAGTCTTTCTGCAATAAGAGGCCCCAGGGTATCAAATTTTTAACTCTGTCCTCATAGATTTTTTAGCTGGGCTAAGAATTAAATTGCTGTTTGTGCAGATTTCTATAGCCTCAAATTCCCACCCTTGACAATGCAAATGTTACTTTCCTTCTGGTATAGGAAGAACATCTTTCACATGAAATTTCTATTTCCTATTTTTAAGAAAAAGAAGGAAGATCAGAGTGTTTAGTTTTTTGTTTTTGCATCTGGTGTTTTTCAAGATGCTTTAATTCAAAGTAATCACTATGTCAGTTGGCAGATTTTAGGGAAAAGTATTATGAGGTCTTTCAAAGCACGAAGTGGGTAAACTTATCTTCAGCAATTAGTTCAGCAATTACTGTTTTGATATTGCATCTTATTTGAAAACCATATAGTCAATAAATATTCATCATTTAACTTAACTTAGTATAACTTTAGGAGTGTAAGTTACCAAAGAGATTTGGGGAACTATTTCTGAGTAGACCAATTATAAAACATAATTACTCATGAAAAGTTTTTTTTTAAACCTTTGCCTTTCTTATATCTACCTACTCCATTTGTCTTTAGCAATTATGCTTGGAGTGCTCCTGAAAATTTCATGAGATACTAAACATCTAGACATTATCCTAAGTTCTTCTATTACTGATAAATATCTTAACATAGAAATAACAGGAGACTACTTTATTAGAATACTTAGGTAGAAAAGGTTGAGGGCTGGAGCGGTGGCTCAGTGGTGTTGCATTTTCCTGGCATGCATGAGGACCCAGGTTCAAACCCTAGTACCACATATACAGCCAAGTGTCAGAAAAACTAAAACCAGGTGAAAAAATTGATTCTCTCTCTGTCTTTGAAAAATAAATAAATTTTTTTTAAAAGTTTAAGGAAAGGGTGTTGTCTGTGGCATTGACTGTGGACACCTCTGACGCTCCATTGGTGTTTGTTTAGTGTCCATGCAGCTATCTCTAAATGGCAAAGCCCCTTGAGTCTCCACTTGCTCCACTAAAAGTGCCTGCAAGGGTGTGAATGAAAGATCCATTTTCAATTTGTCCCATAGTGAGGAAATGATTCCTTCTGCCAACAGATGGACTACAAACCTTCACCTCATCCTTGCCTTCTAAGGAGACAGTAGCTGCCTGGAAGAACAGAAACAGAAGACAAAGTTTTCAAGCACAAAAGAAGCACTAAGCTATAGCATTAATATCCTGTGGCCTTCTCTCCTCCCCTGGAAAGGAAGAACTCTAGATACAAAAGTGCAGGTAGGGCGAACCAAATCCCTCCCAGAAGTAATGGATAGGACATAGTATTGATATTTATACTTTAAATAAGTACATTAATATAGACTAGAACTAGTAACAGAGTTTTGATTCAAGAGGTGACAGACCCCATATACTGTGGGACGTTGGAGATGACGCCTTGAAGTGGAAAGAAGAACCTACACAGACCAGAATCAGTTTCCTTGCTTGTTGATTAGGGGTTGCCAGAACTTACACCTTGACACTCTTCATTTTTTAATAGGGGGTACTGGGTACTTAACCATTGAGCCACATCCCCTGCCAATTTGTATTTTTTTATTTTTTATTTTGAGACAGGGGTGTCGCTAAGTTGCTTAGAGCCTTGCTGGCAAGATCCTCTTGCCTCAGCCTCTCCAGCCGCTGGGATTATAGCGTGTGCCCCCATGCCTGGCTTCACGGTACTCTTTATATCCTTCATGGCTGATTGTCTGTTTTGGCAGTACAGCTTCAGCTGCTCTCAAGAAGTCTTGTTTGTTTTAATCATTTTTAAAATACAACTTAAAAAAGTGTCACGACTTTTAGAAGCCAGAGCTCAATGAATTAGATGCAATAATCTGTCGAGATTCTGACAGTGTAACGTAAGTAGCATTCTTTACAGAAATAGTTTTAATAAGACTGAATTGTTCATGGCTAGTGGAAGTTTTTGAGTACTACGTACTCATACGAAAACGTTTTAGTAATAAGTACACTTAAAAAGCACTTGACCTATGGCAGGCACTGTGGTGAGACCTTATACACAGAGTGGGCCTAGAATTATCCCCATTTTCAGATGAGGAAATTTAGTCCCCAATTATTATAATGGCTGGTTTTATGTGTGGACTTAAGACTGTAGCAGCCATTATTCAAACACTAGTCTAGATGTTGCCGTTGAAGTATTTTGCAGATGTGCTTCACATCTGTGATCAGTTGACTTTAAGTAAAGGAAATCACCCCCATACAAGAGCGGGTCTCACGCAATCACTGGAGGCTTCTGTGAGGAAGAAGTTCTGCCTGGAGTTCACGGTATTGGACCTGCCTAGCCTGTCTGCATAATGCCATATCCTAACTCTTGTCTTCAGGTCTATGTACACACACACACACATTCTCCTGTCCCTGTTTCTCTTGTAAAATCCTGCTAAAGACATTAAAATGGCTTTAAGTAGCTGAATGAAGGGCTCACTACTGATATATGTTTGGGCCAATACACTAACCTAGGCTGTTGAACCTTGAACAAGTTCCTTATCCCACCACCTCTTAACAGCCCCTCCCATGAATTACAGTTATGAGCCATGTAATTGAAAATGTAGGACTTGGCCCTGTGGGAAAAACAGAGAAAAAGAAACACAAAATACACACAGGTGAAAACAAATACAGTATGAAAGAGTTCTTTGTGCATACACATATGCAGAAAACACAGAAAAGCTTTGGTCCCCAGAGAAGAGATTTTGAGTTATATTAGGGAATAAAACTGAAGAATGTGCATTTGCTTACAAGAGGAGTGCACGTGAAAGCCCAGAGCAAGTCATGTGAAGTCGGCTCTGGAGGGCCGCCAGGCTGGGAGGTAAGGAGCAGAGAGAGCTGTGTCAGTTCTCAGTCCTTGCTTAATAAAGCCAGGGTTGGATCCAGCTGAAAACTCTCCCCACGTGGCAGCGATGTTGACCGCTGGTTGCCTCCGAGACCTTGGGCTTGGGCGAATGGCCTCGGTGCGTAGTTGGGAGAGGGAGAGGGAGAAGAAACTGACTCTGTTGCCTTTTATGATCTAGCCTCCGAAGTCAGCCAACAATTCCTCTGCTATTGCAGTGTTTGGAATATACAACCTGCTCACCAGCACTTCATGCTGGATTATTCCCACGTGAGCTGAATCAAGATCTCTTTTAAACACTTTTTTATAAAAACTTGGGGGAGGAGGGAGTAGGGAACTCCACCTCCCTGTTAGTCATTCATTGACATTCTTCATTGTCATTGATCCAGGCATTTAAATAAAATCACTTAATTTCACACCTCAAACTCAGAGATACACAAAATACGCATAGGTGATTTTTTTTTTCTTTTGGTACCAGGGATTAAACCTAGGAGTGCTTAACTACTGAGCCACATCCCCAGCCCTTCTAGTTTTTTTGTTTTGACACAGGGTCTCCTTGAGTTGCTGAGGCTAGCCTTGAACTTGCTGTCCTCCTGCCTCAGCCTCCTGAGTCATTGGGAATACAGGCTTGCACCATCACACCCAACCAAGTAGATTCTTTCTGTTGATGTTTTGTCACATCACAAGTAGGGAAGGGAAGCTCAGCGCTGAACAAGTGAGCACACCAGGGTGGCCAATCCCTGACTTGCAATGTATGCAGGAATTAGAGCAAGGATGCACTGTTTCTATGTGACTCAGAGGAGGACTGTCATTCACAGCAGAAGCATAACAGAATCTCAGCCCACAGGCTCCTTGTTCTTCCTGTGGACTCCACATTAGCCCAGGGTTTCCATGCTCGTTGAAGGGGCATCCTGGCAAGCGCTAGCACCACTTTCACACAAGAGACTTAAAGAGAACATGTCCTTTCCAACATCAGGGCGCTGACTCCTGTGTTCAGTGCCTGGGCTGTTGTCACACTCTTTCCCCCAAAGGCAGCTTCTACACCTTACGCCAACTGATCTCCACCAGTCAACCTCCTCTTTTTGCATCTGCGTATGTTACTTTGCTTCCAGGACGATGGCAAGATCATTTGTGTCTGACTTCTCTTCTTGGAGATTTTTCCTTGTTATTTACTGAGCGTAATAAACACATTTTTCTCCATCCATGGCTATACTGATTTATTTGTTCAGTACCAAGACAAAGCCATATTGAGTGACTTATTTGTTTTATCAGTGATTTCTATAAACGGCTAATGTCCCAGTAGTCTAATTCCAAGAATATGAGGATTTCAGGAAACTAGGAAATAAGATAAAGATCAAAGGGGAAGGGCTGGAGCAATTGCTCAGCAGTTATGACACTTGCCTGGCTTGCTTAAGGACACGGGATCAAACCCCAGTGCCACGTAAGTACACAACGAAGTGTCAGAGCAATGAAGGCCTCATGAAAGACTAAATAAAATTGATTTTCTTTCTTTCCATCTCTCTCTCTCTCTCTCTCTCTCTCTCATTGTCCCTCTCTCTTAAAAAAATCTGTTGTCATTAAAAATTAAAGATTAAAGGGGGGAAAAATGTATAGGCTCTTTGAAAATCATAAAGCCACTATAAAAGTAAGTAAATACATATATATATCCTTGCAAACATAACCTTTTATATATACATAAAACTTCAATCTTTTGTAGTTTTGTAAAAATATTTGTTAAACACACACTACATGAGCGATGCCAAGATGGTACCAGACACATCATCTCTGGTGGCTGAAATGGAGGAAGCCAGGGATGCTGGGGAACAGAGGTAAGAGCTAATGTCAGAAAAGGAGGTAGGGGCAATTCCTCCAGGACTTTGCAGGATTTCTTTCATTCTGAATGCTGCGATAAGCCCACGTAGTAAGGTGGTGGTTGTAATGGAAGGGGCCTCATCTGGGGAGGTCTAAATCCATGGGTTTGTATATAATTGTGTCTTCTTTGTTGAATTTTTTTAGTCTTTTCTCTGTATTTGTTCTGAATTTGATATTTTAAGACTTCTCAGACTTCCCTAGTCTGGGACTCTGGGAAGTCTTAAGACTTCTTAAGGCAAGTTTTGAAATAGCCTGTCCTAAAAATTGTAACAGGAAAAATCTAGTAAAAGACTGCTCTGGGTCACCTCCTAAAAGCCACCTCTGCATATATACCATATTCTGCCCTTTAGGAAGCTTCCCTATGTAGGCTTCAGGGCACTAGCAAAAGCATTCCATCCAATCCTCTCAAAAATGTTCTCTGCTGCTGGTAAATTGTGATTTTCAAGTCCTTAATCTGGAGACACCTTTTTTCATCTCCATTTCGGGCTTGGCATGTATACAGCATCATAAGCAGCAAAGACTCGCACTTTAGTAGTTGATGCAACAAATACGGTTGTGCTTAACAGGAAATAAATTTTATCTTCCATTTTCCTTGTTTGTCAATCATCCAATAAGAAATGGTGTCAACTTTTTTGTCAGTCAAATTTCCCTAATTTGTTATTTTTCTTTTTTTTTTTAAGAGAGAAATAACTTTATTTAGTTTTTCACATGGCCTTCGTTGCTCCAACACTTAGTTGTGTATGTGGTGCTGGGGTTTGAACCCGGGTCCTCGTGCTTGCCAGGCAAGCGCCGAAACCGCTGAGCCACCGCTCCAGCCCTGTTATTTTTCTTATTTGTAAAACTTTACCAAAAAAAAAAAATGTCTTCTGCCTTTATTATTTTTTTAAATACAGACTGGGAGCATAGCTCAGTGACAGAGCATGTGCTTATCACACAACCCTGGATTCAATCCCAGCACCACAAAAATAAATAAATAAATAAAACAGTTGACCAGAATGAAAGATTGTTTGAAATTCTCAGTATATAAATTAATATACATGTGGTTTTTTTAAATGACAGGCAATTAGTCCCACATGTCTAGGCTTCTGGAAACCTAGTTTACAATGAATAATGTGTCTGGAACAGAGTTGCTATTAATCACAGCCTCTGGGGCTTTTCAGTTTCAAAGGAGAAAGTGCATTTTGTGTATAATTGCATGGCATTTTCAGTGGCTGCTGCAGAAATACCAGTAACTAAGTATCTATGATTATAATATTAACAAAAAAAATTGTTAGGGTACCTTGAAATCTTCAGTAAATATAAAATGTTCAGAACCAGCATAGGATAGTATCTCTGAAGTGATCTTTAAATGTGAAAAATCAACTCCTTACGAATTCTCCAATTCTGAGCTAGAAGTAGAAATTCAGACGAGGCCAGGAAGAGAAGGTTCTGACACCACTGTGATTTCTCAGCACCATGCCTAGTACATGAACGGAGATTGAAGACAGCTTCTCTCTGTCATAAAACCAACATGGAACATTTCCTGAAGCAACAAACTCCAGCAAATTACCCATTCCAGGTCGGTTTAAGAACAAACAACAACTGCACAACAACAAAAGCAAAAAAAGGGGGTTGAGCTGGATAATAATGTGCGCCATTGTTCTTTACAGTTCTCTCTGGAGGATCTCAGAATGCATGGAAAAACACAAGCAGGAAGCCATTAATTACAACAGAATCACACACTAGAATAAGAATAGATAGGAAACAAAGTAGAATAATTTACTTATTCCATTGTCATTCCTTTCAGTGATGTGCAGGAAAGCATTGCATTCGAGAATAGAACTTCCTGAGACAGCAGGTATACAGCAACTTTAAGGCACAGAGGTGAACTGGGGTAGTAGCAGAGCTGGGCCTTCTGATAGCCTTGGCTGGATGGTGTGCGTATGTGTGGATTATCTGATGGGTCATGACACTGCTCCCCAGTTTTAGATATTGTCTTGACTATACAGGAAAAATCCTGTATTTATAAAGTGCAGATTCAGCCACATCTGGAGATATGAGGCCCCAGGGATTGGAAACAGACAGATCCTGATTGGAAACCAAGATTATTCAACATCACCTACCAGGTCACCTGTTGCTAGGCCAGCTATTCTCACCTTAGCTGAAGTCCACCATGGTTGCAACCACCCATGGAATTGGTCTCTGCTTGGAGACTCCAAATGTTTTGTCACCTTGGCAAAGAGTTCAGAGGTCATCTCTTCCCCACATCCTGGAAGCTCTCCATAGAAAGACTAAGAATACACTGCTAAAGTTTTAAAGTCCTCTTTTTGATTAGTTTTTCACTTTCTAATGGCAATGTTCTCATGGATTCTAGACTGATTAAATACAAACAGGAAGACAGAAAAGGGCCTATTTAGTACGCAAGGATTCCCCACATTTCATATCATAGTTCCTTAGTCGAATTCTTGAACTTCTTAAAAATTATCTGAAGTATTTCATTTTTTGGAGGAGATGGTGAATGGGAGAGATTTCCTGATTTCTTCTTCTGCAAATTTGTTGCTGAAGTAAAGGAAAGCTAGTGATTTATTGGTGTTGATCTTGTAGCCAGTCACTTTACTGAAATCGCCTATAAGCTCTAAAAGTTTTCTGGTCGAGTGTATTGGGTCTTCTAGGTATAGAATCATGTCGTCAGCAAATACAGACAACTTAACTTCCTCTTTTCCTATGTGAATTCCTTTGATTTCCTTGTCTTGCCTGATAGCTCTGGCAAGGGTTTCAAGGACTATATTGAACAAGAGTGGGGAAAGTGGACAACCTTGTCTTGTTCCTGAATTCAGTGGAAATGCTTTCAGTTTTTCTCCATTGAGGATAATGTTGGCTATGGGTCCGTCATAAATGGATCTAACATAAAAGAAACAGATGTTTCGGATTCCTGTTTGACCTGGAAATTTAACTCCCAAAAGAAGAGTTGAACAGAGAATTTCTTAATAGTTCACTAAAATTATATGCCCTTAGATTTTACAACTCCAGCCATTTACAAAATCTACTTTTTTTTTTTTGAGGGCTTCTAGTCCAACATGTTTGTTCTCTAAATGAGAAAAAGAAGGCTCAAGCAATGAACAGTCCTGTCCCAAGACACATAGATTTAACATTCATTTATTCAAGTATTCAAATAATATTCATTTATCGAGTATGCATGGCCCTTTTTTTGTAATTTTGAGATTTACAGTTCTTCATACTTTAACATCTCTGAAATCAAAGTAAATTTTATGGTTGCTGTCTGCAAGGCATCGTCTGCTCAGGAGCATGAAATCTTAAGGAGTTAATGGGAAGAAAATCTCAAGGACAAGAAGGAATACAACTCCACCAACACTGGTTTTTTCTGATTTGCTTTGTTTTGCAGTGCTGGAGATCAAACACAGGCCAAGCAAGCACTGTACCGCTGAGTGACACAGCAGGCCTTTTTATTTTTTATTTTTAGATGGTCCCCTTTAGTTGCCCAGGGCATCCTTGAACTTGTAATCCTCCTGCCTCAGACTCCTGAGTAGCTGATTGTAGGCCTGTGCTGCTGTGCCCAACACACTGACACTTTTGATGGCACACACAATAACACTATTTGGAAAATAAAATGTATGGGGAGATTTTCATTGAAAATTAATACTGGCGAGTTGGATTCTTGTTTCAGGAATAGCCTAACCAACTTACTTTGCTTATGCTTTTATTTTAAGGAATGTAGAGTATCAACATACATGATAAATGTATGGTCTTCTATAAACTTAAAAGAGAGCTCTTTGATAAATTAGAAAGTTTAAAGTAGCAAGAAAGCATGATGTCCCTCAGAGGATGAATGGATCCAAAAACTGTGGAACATATATACCATGTAATTTTACTCTGCAATTAGAAACAATGATATTGCAGCCTTTCAAGGTAAATGGATGGCTATGGAAGAAATTATGCTGAGTGAAATAAGCATAACCCAGAGAACCAAAGGTTGAATGTCTTCACTCATCTGTGGAGGCTAGAGCTAGACCCTGGCTATTGAAAAAGGAGGTCTAGTATCATGTTTTAAATCCGGATAAGGTGTAATGTCGTACAACCTAATACATTTTTAGAGATGTTGTGGGAAGGGGAGGGGAGGGATAAGGATGGGTAATTGGCAGGGGGGACTCTTAGGGGTAAATCTAATTTTCAGAATCTATATATATTATATTACTTTGTTAGAAGCTTGTGTGATTGTTCAACAAATAAATTTCTGAATGAAAAAACGTTATTGCTTACCTAAAATGACAGTGAACCTTGAAATTGATGTCATCTTAGATTCAATGAACTATGGTGCATTCCTGGCTCTCTTCTAAATGCTGGATATTCTGCAGTGAAAAAGATGGATAAGTCCCTGACATTTAGATTCTGGGAGGATAATCAAGAAAAACAAACAAGAAAAAATACCAAGTAGTAAACAGGAGGTGCTATGCGGAGAATAAAAATTAGTTGACATGAAGAGAGTGACCGAATGGCTTCTTTAGATTATTAAGGTTCTCACCATGTGAAGAAGCAACAATGCTAGAAGAGGGGAAGAGCTAGAGCTACAAGAGTCTGCTAAAGACCAGCATTCTTGCCAGCAAATCCGCAGGCTAATGGTCCAGGTACTGTGTCCAGGCCAATTTGCAGTTTCTTATTTCACTAGTGGTTTGATTCTCATTCCAGGAAACTACCCTTCGTCCCCTCGTGCTACATGGACAGATAACTGTCTCGGGTGGTATTTTCTGCTGCAAATCACATCCAATATCTGATGCAATAAGACAAGGAGAATGAATCATGAAAATTCCTATCGAATGAAAAAAGAAAAACAGAAATAATGCTTAACGTCGGTGTTCTTGCTCTTCAGAGTTTTTGCCATAGCTTTAAATAATTAGACAAAACCAATATTGAAATTGAGAACTGCTTTAATTTGGGGTTTGGGCCAAAAAATAATTGATCTCACTGCCATTTTATTCTTTACCTGATTGATTGCTGTTTAAACAGCAGGAACAAAAAGGCAGGATGTTTACAAAAGGATGAACTAAAAGTTTCTTGGCTAGTGGCCTTAGTTTTAAAATATCACATTGAGATTCTAAAAGCAAGCTACAAAAAAAAAAAAGGAAATAATTTTTTAAATCTTAAGATACTTGGAGCAAAGAATAATAAAATGCTAAAACACATACAGCAAATAATGCCTACCATAGATTAAAACTCAAATGGGGCAGTGTTGGTGCTTGCCTCACATGAACAGGGACGTGGATTCGTACCCCAGTGCCACATATACAACAAAGTGTAGGAATAATGAGGGCCACGTGAAAAACTGAATAAAATTGATTCTCTCTCTCTCCCTCTCTCAAAAACAAAAACAAAAACCAAAAAACCCTCAACCAGCAGGGCTGGAGCAGTGACTCAGCAGTTGAAGCACTTGTCTGGCATGCACAAGGACCCAGGTTCAAACACCAACACCACATACTTAACTAAGTTTCGGAGAAACAAAAGCTAGATGAAAAAAATAAAATATTAATTCTCTCTCTTTAAAAAGACTGAAATAGCATGATCTTAAAATAGTAGCAAGATATTACAGACAGATTAGAGACATATAAGCAATAAGGGAATAACAGAATAACCTAGCAGCGCCTGGTGGCATATGCCCATAATCTCAGCAACTTTGCAGGCTGAGACAGGAGGATCACAGGTTTAACGTCTTAGGGAGACCTTCAGCAGGTTACCAAGACCTGTCTCAAAATACAAAATAAAACATAAGAACATTCAATCCCCACTACCACCCTAAAAAAGAGAACTGTTTTTTTTACATAAACTTTAAAAAGAATTAACAGCTTTATGTTTAAAAGCCTTTTTTAGACTGTAAATAAGAGCATTTTAGTTTAAAAAAAAAGCAAAACAACTCTCATTCATTTTGTTTTTTACTTTAACTGGTTCTTTTTAGTTATATATGACAATGGATTCATTTTGAGATAATTATAAAAGCATGGCGTATAATTTGTTCTAATTTAGTCTCCAGGACTTCTCTTTTCCCTCCCTTTCTCCTTCCCCCTGTCCCTTTCCCTCCACCCCACTGATCTTTCTACTATTTACTTATAGTATTGGTTTAAATTAGTGTCATGTGGATGCATGCGATGGTGAACTTCACTGTGGTATATCCATATATGTACATAAGAAAGTCAGGTCAGATTCATTCCCCTGCCTTTTTCTATCCCATCTCCAACGTCTTGTCCACTAATCTTTCTTGTGTTCTTTTTTTAATCATCCCCACCTTATTTTGGATTAGCTTTTGCACATCAGAGAAAACCTTCAACCTTTGAATTTTTGGAACTGGCTTATTTCACTTAGCATGATAGTCTCCAGTTCCATCCATTTACCAACAAATGCCATGAAGTCATTCTTCTTTATGGCTCGAGTAATACTCCATTGTGTATATAGACCACATTTTCTTTATCCATTCATCTGTGGAAGGGCACCTAGATTGGCTGCATAGCTTGGGTATTGTGAATTATGCTGCTATAAACATCAATGTGACTGCATCACTGTACTGAGCTGATTTTAAATCCTTGGGATATATACCAAGGAGTGGGATAGTTGGGTTATATGGTTGTTCCATTCCTACTTTTTTGAGAAATCTCCATACTGCTTTCCAGAGTAGTTGCACTCATTTTTAGTCCCACAAACAATGCATGAGTGTATCTTTCCCCCCACATTTTCTTTATTACTTGTATTCTTGATAATTGCCATTTTGACTGGACTGATATGAAATCTCAGTATAGTTTTAATTTGCATTTTGTTAATTTCGAGAGATGTTGAATGTCTTTTCATATATTTGTTGACCATTTGTATTTCTTCTTTGGAGAAGTGCCTGTTCAGTTCCTTTGCCTATTTATTGATTGGGTTATTTGGCTTATTTGATGTTAAATTTTTTGTTCTTTGCATATCCTGGATGTTAATGCCCTGAGGAGCAGGTGGCAAAGATTTTCTCCCATTCTGTTGGCTGTCTCTCTTCATGCTCTTGTTTCCTTTGTTGTGAAGAGCTTTTTAATTTAATGTCATCTCATTTATGACTTGATTTTACTTATTGGACTTTAGAAATCTTGTTAAGGAAGTCAGTCCCTGAGCCAAAATGTTGGAATGTTGGGCCTTTATTTTCTTCTAGCAGGTGCAGGGGTTCTAGTCTAATTCCTATGTCTTTGATTCACTTTCAGTTTAATTTTGTGCATGGTGAGCAATAGGAGTTAAATTTCATTCTACTAGATATGAACTTCCAGTTTTTCCGGCACCATTTGCTAAAAAGGCTATCATTTCTCCAACATTTTTGGCACTTTTGTTCAAAATGAGATAACTACATTTATGTGGGTTTCTATGACTTTTATTCTTTTCCATTGGTCTTCTTGCCTGTTTTAGTGCCAGTACTATACTATTTTTGTTACAATAAGTATGTGGTGTAATTTGAGGTCCAGCATTTGTGATGCCTCCTGCTTCGTTTTTCTTCCTAAGGACTACTTTGACTACTCTGGGTCTCGTTTTTTCCAAATAAATTTCATGACTTTTTTTTCTAGTTCTGTCAAAAATCTCATTGGAATTTTGAAGGAATTTGCCCATATTCAATCTGTATAGTGTTTTTGATAGTATAACCATTTTGACAATATTAATTCTGCCTATCCCAAAGCATTGGAGTTCTCTCCATCTTCTAAAGTCTTTTTGAATCTCTTTCTTTAGTGTTCTATAGCTTTCATTGTAGAGATCCTTCAACTCTTTTGTTAGATTGATTCTCAAGTATTTTATTTATTTGATTTTTGAGGGTATTGTGAATGGGATAGTTTTCTTAATTTCTGTTTCAGCAGATTGATCATTGCAGTATAGGAACATGATTGATTTATGGGTATTAATCTTGTATCCTGCTACGTGGTTGAATTTGTTTATGAGCTCTAGAAGTCTTCTGGTGGAGTTGTTTTTTTTTTGGGGGGGGGTCTTCTAAGTATAGGATCATGTCATCAGCAAACAGAGATAATTTGAGCTTTTCTTTTCATGTTCTTATCCCTTTAATTTCCTTCTCTTGCCTGATTGCTCTGGGTAGAATATCAAGGACTATGTTGAAAAAGAATGGTATTAGTTCTTTAAAGCTTTGGGAGAACTCAGCTGAGAATCCATCTGATCCTGGGATTTTCTTTGTTGGAAGGCTTGACAGCTGCTTCAATTTCATTACTTGAAATTGATCTGTTTAAGTTTTCTATATCCTCCTGGTTGAATTTTGATAGGTCATATGTCTCGAGAAATGTGTCAATATCATCATGATTTTCTAGCTTATTGGGGTATAAATTTTCAAACTAATTTCTGATGATCCTCTGGATTTCAGTAGTGTTTATGTGATATCTCCTTATCACCTCAGATTCTGATATTCTGAGCTTTTTCCCTCTTTCTTTTGGATAGTTTGGCTAAAGGTTTTTGTTTATCCTTTCAAAAAGCCAACTCTGTGTTTTATTTTGGCTCTTATTTTAATTATTTCCTGCTTTCTACTGACTTTGGTGTTGTAATGCTAGATTATTTATTTGATATCTTTCCAATCTTTCAATGTATGAACTCAACGCTATGTACTTCCCTCTTAGAATTGCCTTCATACTGTCTCACAGATGTTGATATGTTGCATTGCTATTTCATTTACCTCTAAGTATTTTTTGCTTCTCCTCTGATGTTTTCTGCTATCCATTTATCATTCAAAAGCTTATTATTTAATCTCTACATGTTAAAGTGGTTTCTGCTTTTTACCTTCTCATTTATTTTTAATTTCATTCCATTATGATCTGAAAGATTGTATTGGATAGTACCTCTATTTTTTGTATTAGCTGAGATTCTTTGTGACCTAAAATATAGCCTTTTTAAAAAAATGTTGTGTGTGCTGCTGAGAAGAAAGTGAATTCTGTCATTGATGAAAGAAATGTTCTATAAATGCCTGTTAGGTCCATATTATTAATTGTATTTTTTTAGTTCTGTAGAATCTTTACATAGTTTATGTCTGGATGATCTATCCAGTGGTGAGAGAGGCATGTTAAAGTCATCCAATATTATTGTATTGTGGTCTATTTGATTCTTAATTTTAAGAAGGGTTTGCTTTATGTAGATGCTCTGTTGTTTGGTATATAAACATTTATGATCATTATATCTTGTTGATGTATGATTCTCTTAAGCAGTATGTCTCTTCTGATTAATCTTGGCTTGAAGTCCACTTTATCTGATATGAGAATAACAACCCCTGCTTTTATGAGTTTTATGTGAATGGGTTTTTTTTTTTTTACCATCCTTTCACCTCCAATCTGTATGTCTTTGCCTGTGAGGTGAGTCTCTTGCAGACAACATATTGTTCCAATGTACCAACCTATGTCTTTTGATTGAAGAATTTAGACCATTTACACTCAATGTGATTATTGAGAGATGATTTTTATTTCCTGTCATTTTCTTTTTAATGTTTAAATTGGACTAATTCCCCTTTAATTGAATATTCTTCTAGTGTAATTCCTTGCTATGCTGGCTTTCATTTCTTCTTCATGGAACATTTTATTGAGTATATTTAGTAGTGAAGGCTTCAATTTGCAGGTAGCTGGGTGTGGAGAGACACCATGCTGATTTAAGGGAGTGACTGGTCCACTGAGAGCTCTACAAGATGGCTGGAAACCTGGCTCAGCTTTCTTTTCATAATTTAGTTTTAAGCTCTTTGCTCTATCTTAAGGATCCTTGTGTTACCATCATGCTTTAAATTTTGTCTGTCTTTCCAGATGTTTTTTAGGGCATGAGATCAATAGAATTTCTGCTCTCCTTTCTCCTTCTGTTGCTTTCTCATCCACAAGTTCAGCTTTGGGGTTAGGGAGCTGAGTTTGCTCTTTAGTCTGGTAACCTATCTTTCAGTTTCTCTGGACCTCAGACTTTGTAACATTGAGCCTTAGAGCATTTATTTTTTAACCCACTTATCAATCTGCTTTTCCTCTGCTGCCTCTTTTCTGTGAGGTCAGAACTTACTGCTTAACTCTCTTCTGACATCTTCCTGTCCCTTCATTCATTTTATATGTAATATTGACTTGCACACATATTATGTATGAATTTCTAAAGTGGTAGTGGTAGAACTCTTGTTAATGCATGGAGATTAACCAAAGCAATAAGAAAAGCAACTGTAAATAAGTCATTAATACTTTAATACCTAAAATCCGTAGGATAAATTTATGTCTATGTCCATCCTGTTGGTTATCAAAGAAAAGTGGACTGTAGTTAGGACCCAATAATCACAGACCCCTTAGATTCATGTACCTGGAATGTTGACAAGAATAAATAAAAGGTTCTTCTAAAAATGCCTAAAAGGACAAATAGCAATTGATCCACTAGGCTACCTATTATAAATTGATGCTTCAGCTTTTATTTCCATCATTTAACCACTTCAGTAAAAGAAGCGTTTGTGCCAACATGTGAAGGAAAACCTTATTGACCAATAAGTATCTCTAATATCTATTCTGGCAGTCACCCATGGTTGAGTACCCTATTCAAAACTGGAGGAGTGGGGCACTGACTGGTTCAATTCTGAGGAGGCCCATCAAATGTAAGTGAGTCTGGCCAGGCAAAAATTTTTCCTCAATTTCAGACAGTAAAAGATAGGAATGACATCTGTAAACAAACCAGTTTCTCTAAATAAGGCCAGCAGATGCCACATAAGGCAGACAAAAATAATCTAAATAGATTACTCTGCCATTAAAACATACATATGTATTTTAGTATCTCTTGGGGTATAGTCACTTTCATCCTCATGCCAAAGATTTCATCCTGCTCACTCCACCTGATTCACTCGCAGACTCTGAAAAATCATATCCTAGAGAATAAAATATTGTGTATGGCTGACTGTAATATAAAATGAGGATAAAAAACTTTAATCCATGTGAGATGCTGTGAATCTAATGAATCCATGTAGATTCATTCAAAGCTTCATCTGTCATCATCTCTAGGGATCTAATCAATTCTACTAAACAATCTCAAATAAATAATTTCCTGTCAAGAAAGCATTACTGCTGAGTATATCAAGTTGTCCAATTAACCATTTATACTTGAACCTACTTCAAAAACCATTACAATATCCTTGAGGAGAGTCTGCAGATATGCAGTAGAGTACCTGTTGTTGTCATAACAGTACACTTTTTACTTATTAACATAATTAAATTATACAGAAAAGAGTAAAATCTATGAAACATACTAAAATGATTCTATTGTTTAATAAGGAGGAATAAATGAAACTTATAAATTATTCTGCATTATTTGACAGACACACTATCAAATTCAATAAGTGGGTGTTGATCTAAATAAGGATTTTTGGGAATGCTTCTCAATTGATACTATTTTACAATTCTTAATTGCCAAAAATTGTGTGGCGTTCACAAAGACATTGCGATTTGGGACACAGATAATTTTTCTCATTTTTTTTCTTTTTTCTTTTCTTTCTTTTTTTTTAGAGAGAGGGAGAGAAAGTGAGAGAGGAAGACAGAATCAATTATATTTTTTCATGTGTTTCTATGTGGTGCTGGGGTTTGAACCTGGATCCTTCTTCACACATGCCAGGAAAGCACTCTACCACTGAGCCACCACTCAAGTCCCTATTTTTCTCATTTCCAAATGAGAAAACTCATATTTAAATGGGTTTTGCCAAAAGAAAATTGTAATGCCTACAGGATTTTACATCACAGGCCAGTTCTTTTGACATCTAGCCCAATATTATTTATGTTATTCTCAACCCTAATACTTATACAGTGCATTCATTCATTTATTTCTAGGAGTCTGGTATTCTGCTAGGAATTATTTGGTACAGTTCTGAGGAAAAAAATATAGTGAGCCCAGATGTATGGAATAAACTAAACTGTATCAAGAAAGAAGGTAAAATAATGGAGAGTATTCTATTAAAATGTTAGATGGACACAAAACCAAAGTATATAACTTTTTAAAAAATTCTGTTGAGGAATTGTGTTGTTGTACAATCATGAATGCATATGTAGTAACAATATGACATGCCCTTGATCCTAATCCATAATCATCCCCCATATCACTCACATACCAGTTGTGGGTGATGACTCTTCTATATGTCTTGACTCTTCTATATTTCCCTCCGTACCAAATATGTCTTTATATATACTTATATTCAGTCAACTTTGGTGAGTCTAGTACATGAGCTTGACCTTTCACCTAAGCCTGGGTTCTTCCTGTAGCCTCCACAAATGAGGGAAAACATTTGATCCTTGAGTCTCTGGGTTTGGCTAATTTTGCTCAGCATAATTTCTTCCATTGCCATCCATTTACCCTTAATTGTTATAATATCATTGTTTCTAATAGCTGAGTATAACTCCATTGTGTGTGTGTGATATATATATCAGAGGTTTTGAATCCATTCATCCAGTGAGGGGCATCTGGGTTGATCCCATAATTTAGCTACTGTAAATTGAGCTGCTATGAATATTGATTTTGCTGTGTCACTGTAATTTACTGATTCTAACTCCTCTGGAAAAATACCCAGAAAAGAGATAGCTAGTTCATATGGTGGATCCATCCCTGATTTTTTGAGGAGTCTTCACATTGATTTCCAGGGCAACTGTTCCAGTCTGTAGTTCCAACAACAGTATGCTAGTGTTCCTATCTCCTCACAACATCTCCAGCATTTGTTACTGTTTATATTCTTCATCTATGCCAATCTGACTGGAGTGAGGTGAAATCAATGTAGTTTTGATTTTAATTTCTCTGATTACTACTGATTTAAAACACTTTCTCATGTATTCATTGGCTTGCTAGATTTCCTCTGTTGAGAAGTTTCTGTTTAGCTCTCTGGCCCATTTATTGACTGGATTGTTTGTGTTTTTGATATTACGTGTTTTGAGTTCTTTGTAAATTTTGGATATTGGTATCCTGTCAGAGGAATCACAGGCCATGATTCTTTCCAATTCTGCAGGTTCTCTCTTGACAATTTTTACCAATTCCTGAAAGCAAAAACTTCTTAGTTTAAAGGCATCCTACTC
>PVKS010016410.1:0-44037 GCA_004027875.1 Aplodontia rufa | reverse complement strand
ATGTAATGCTTTATAATCTAATACTTTTTTTAGAGCTATAAAGGGAAAGGGAAGGGAGGGATAAGGGAGGGTAACTGGGGGGGCACTCCTGGGGATAATTACAATATCCAGAATATTTACACATTTTATACACATTTTATATTGATTTGTTAAAATCTTGTAAGGTTGTTCAAAAAATAAAAATTAAAAAAAAAAAAAGAATGGTGGGTGGGGGAAGAAAAGAAAAGAAGAGAGTGTGAGGATACCCCTCCCCCTAATTCTAGAATTTTTTCTGCGCCTTGCTTTGGGGAATCAGCTGCATGTTCACTGTCATACCATTGAGTTGGGCAACTAGACTCACTGGAAAGTGGCCACCTGGATGTGTCCCGAGCTTTTTGTTTCATAGGAAACAAAGTCATAGTTTCCTGAAAATACATGTCATGTATGGGGATGCTTTTATCTCTTAACAGCTCTTTTTATAGACTGCCATGTAGCAAATGCTTTAACAGCATACAAAGTAGTCACTTTCCTCACATAAATTGTTTTATACTTCTTCATGTAATTTTTAGGCATAAACACTTTCAGAGAAAGTACAATCCGAGGAGAACTCTTAAATCCATAACTTATTATTGTTATAATGCTTAGACTTTTTATGTGATTCAGTCACATGGAAATCAACTTAGAATATTTCATATTCACTTATATTTGGTAACAAATAAAGTAAAATCTTCTAGACACAGACAATGATATTTGTTGTCACAAATGACAGCAAATGGTTCATAGCTCATCAAGAACTTTCTTCCTCATGATGATTTATATGTCATTACCTAAGACCGAGTCTTTGGTTTTATGGACGTTTGGGCTTGGTTCTAAGAACAGGAACATTTTATTTCATTATTTATTTGTATTAATTCTTTTGAGTAATTCAAAATATTAGGATTCATTTTGACATAATTGTAAAATCATGGAACATAATTTGTTCTAATTCAGTCCCAGTACTTGCCTTTCCCTTTCTTCCTCCCTCTCCCTGTTCCCTTCCCTCTGCTATACTGATCTTTCTGCTATTTACCTTTAGGTTTTTGTTTGTTTGTTTTGTTTTATAGTTATAGTTAGTGTCTTGTGGATATACATGATGGTTAGGTTCTCTGTGTTATATTCATGTATGTATGTAGAAAAGTTAGGTCAGATTCATTCTGCTGTTCTCTCCTTCTCTCTTCTCTTCTCCCTCCCCTTCAGTCCCCATCACCTAGTCCACTGATCCCCTGCTCCTCCTTCTCTTTCTTCCTTTTGTTTAAAATGAGTGATTGAACCCAGGGCATTTAACCACTGAGCCACATCCTATTTATTTAATTTTTTAAAAAAATTTTGAGATAGGGTCTAAGTTCTTAGAGCTTCATTAAGTTGCCAAGACTAGTATTAAACCTGCGATCCTCATGCCTTCACTTCTTGAGCCTCTGGATTACTGGTGTGTGCCACCATACCTGGATCTTTCTTCTATTTTGATAGAATCTCCCCCTTTGTACTTTCTCTACCCATTCCCCCCCTTATTTTGGACCAGCTTCTGCAAATCAGAGAAGCATTTAACCTTTGGCTTTCTGAGTCTGGTTTATTTCACTTAGTATAATAGTCTCAAAGGAAGAGTAAAATTTTAAATTTGCTTCTCATTAAGTTGGAATATATGATCATGTAGATGGTGATAGTTAAAATGAGGTTTAATTTTGTTCTATCTTGTTAAAAAATCCCTGAACAAATTATTGGTTTAATTATGATACCACAGGAAATATTTCGGTTACTACTAAAAATAAGTACACTCAAACTCAGAACAAGTACCCCTTGTAGGAAAAGAATTGACTTACTAATTATAATCCACTTGTATATATTCTTAAAGTAAGTTTTCTTATGAGTTTACAAGATATCTCTGGCCTAGTTTCATTTACTTGTAAGAAATGATATGTTTCATATTTTTCATTTACTTTAGCTGCATTGTTACTCAGTTAGGCAAAATTAATGAAGTTCCAATGTGGAAAGAATGTCTTCCCACTCAGCATGGATTAAGAATATCCTAACAAACAATGGCCAACTCTACCCTGAGCGGAAGAGGAGAACTGAGTTTGTGTTCTTGGAAACTGTGCAAAGAGCTCTGCAGGGAGAGAGAATATTACTCATGTGTTTAATTAGTGCATTAAAAAAGTATTCAAATTTACAATGAAACTAGAATAAAACCAACTTTTCAGATTTTCAATAGTAATTCTTTTCACCTTGTGTGTTAAATACTTTCAAATAAAGCAACTGATACTAGGAAAGAATAACCACAAGATTAATGTGTAAGAGAATTAGCAAGGCATTTTGTAAGCATCAATCTAAATAGCTAATAAGGAGACTATGGAAAAAGGAAAGAAACACTAAATGGGAAAATCTTTGTATGCCACAACAGACATGTATTATTGTGATGATTATATGAAATTCACAGCAGCTACTAGCAAAGAAAAACAGGGGAAACAAAATAAAATTAATGTGCAATTATAAAAATTATAGCCTCATGTAAATAAAAACCAAGAATTTTCTAAATAGAAAAATAAATACTCACTAAAAATCTAAAACAATTTATGTCTGTTTCTCAGAAAAAATAATGAACTTAAAAATGTTCTGACAGTGTTTTCTTGGGCTATTTTACATAGCTCCTAGAATCTTATATGTTATTGTTATATCAAAAATTTAACTGCTACTATTAAATTAATCAAAATTTGTTATCATATCAACAATTGGTTGATAAACCTTCTTTGTGTGAGTAATAAAACTATTTAATACTGCCTTATTTATTTCTGAAATTATAATGGGCCCATTTCTTTTGTTTATTAATTTAACAAATACTTATTGAGTCTCCTAATTTTCCAGCTTCTAGACAAAGAGTACAAGAAAATAGGTAGGCTTTCTGCCTTTATGGAGTAAAAGTTCTCCTGCATACCTGATTTTATCCATTTATAAAGTGAATCTTTATACTAAGAAAACTCTGCAAAACTATTGGAGTGTTTGACTTGGAGCATTGCAAGGCATCTTTCCTTGTGATTAACACAAATGCAAGTCACATGCATTTGACCCTTTTGATTACATGCAACTATTTTGGTTCATACTCAATAAAAGTACCTCATCTTGCTTTTGAGTCTGCTTAACAGGATTTATTTTATTAGAATCTTGAGGTCTAAGGTTGTCAATACATTAAGACATGAGAACTGATTTCAAAGCTCAGTTAAAATAATTTGTTCATTCATTCTCCTTAAGCAAATGTTTATTGAATAAAACAGACAAAGATTCCTGACATTATAAAGTATGTATTCTAGCAAAAGGGAGTAGATTAAGAATGGTAGGTATATGACAAAAGTACTATGGAAGAGAGAGAGAGTAGAGCTACCTAAGTGGGGATAGAAGTGGCAGGGGAAAGGTGACAGGTGGAACTGTTCAATGTGGTAGTTGAATAGGCTTCACTTAGCAAAGACTTGATGGGCTTGAGGGAATGATCTCAGGAGGAAGAATGTTCTAAGCAAGGAAGCATCTGGGGCAGACATCACGGAAGAACATTCCTGTGAACAGGAAAGAGACCAGTATGACTGGAGTTAAGTGAGGAAGAGGGATCCCTGCTGGAGAGGTCATAGGGTCCCAGTTTCCTGGGAAGGGGTTTGATTATGTACAAGCCAATAGCCTACATTTAGCAAAATAGCAAAGCTTCATAGAGTTTTGAGTAGAGAAATTACTTGATCTGATTTGTGTTTTTAAAGGATGACTCCAATTACTTTGTTGGGAATTTGCGTGCATTCAAGCCTGGTAGGAATCACTTACAGAAATACAGGCAAGAGAGAATGGTGGCTGTGACCAGGTTGGTTGTAAAGTAGTTGGATTCTGTATATATTTTGAAGGTAGAGTCAATAGAATTTGCTGTGTGCTGATGGATTGGATATGGAATGTTAGAGAGAGTCAAGATGACTCCATTTGGTAACCAGCACAAAATATACTAATTTGCAAGCCTTAACTTCCCTTTAATTCTGTATTTTACTTGTTTCTAGTGGCCTTGTTTACTAACCTAGGAATCCAGAGGGGTTTTTTTTTTTGTTTTGTTTTGTTTTGGTCTAATCCTTTTAGCAGTTATTTATTGAGCACTCACCATCTGAAAAGTACTATTAAGGATACAAAATGAGCAAAACATTAATTTTAGTCTTAGGAAAGATCACAAGAGACAATATAAGTAGAAAGCCAGATGTACCATGGAGGAGAAACGGGTCTATGGTTATGGGGATTCAAAAAGGAGATATATATTCCTCTGGATTAACATCAAGTTAGGCTGGACAGATCTTTGACAATAATGTACACTTGAGGACTGCCAACCAAGTTGGCACACAGACTCATATATCACCAGAATGGAAGATTCAGTACAGCGCAGTGGAAGGAATGGCTGGGACACAGGGGAATTGGGTAAATTTTCTTTTTATTGCAGTGGCAATAAAAATATGCTGGCAAAAAAGATCAGAAGTGTGGGTATGAGTGGGAGACATTTCAGATATAGGACAGCTAAGACTAGGAAGGTGTGAGAGGTAAAACACACTGTGGTCACTCCAAGAATGGCCATGCTATAGGAGCATAGAGAGAAAAGGTCTTCTCATGAAAACTTTGCATAGGCAAAGTGGAAGGGAAATACTTAACTCTTTTTGAAAAATAATTAACACATTCCCAGTTTCTCAGTAATAGGCTTAGGGGCCTTTCTTGCTCTTCCATTTTATAGGAATGTGACTGTGATTTATATGATCTTATAGTCTCCTGGGAAAGAAAGGAAGTTGTTATATATAAAGTCGATTTATTTAATAAGAGACCAAGATGTCCAAAACATTTTTATTGAATTACAAAAATCCTTCAAAGATTTACAGAACTTTTCAAAGCTCATTTGAGGTAAGAGCCACAAATAACCACCTGCTCCAGCTCTGCTCAGTTCCTTCTGAATTGAAATGCAATCTGGCTTCTCTGACTGGAAACTTCTTCCGGTATTTTCCTTAATGGAGCACAGAGGCAGAGGAGGTGAGGAGAAGGTCACTACTTTGAAGGTCTATGAAGCTTAAAATGTTCTGGCTACAGACGTTAGCTGAACCAATTTTGTTTTCCATGGTGCAGTCTAACCAAACAAAATCTTGGGAGTGTGCCCAACGATCTCATATTGAATATTTGAAATTTAGAAGGGAAAGAAACAAAAGAATTGATTATTTTGGCAAACAGACATTGTCAACAAGGTGTTTCTTCACTCTTCCTAGAGTTTTCAAAAGTGTGAAAAACAATGAAAAACACAAGTGTTGGAAAGAGCATTCAGGACAGCGCTTCTTCCAGATGGCCATTTCTCAGTGACCTTAACAGAAGATTTAGGAAGCACACTTTGAGGGGAGAGTGTTTACTAATGAATGTGAATAGCATTTCCTTATGGTCCATATATTTTTCCAGTAGGACATGAATAATCTACTATGACAATATGATGGGGTGAAACAAAATAGATACATCAAATACAAGTTTCCCTATTTCTTTTTCAAATGAAAGACAAATGCCTTAATGGATTAGCAATCATGAAGCATATAAGTATTTATAATACAGTACTGCTTTATCACACCATCTGCCAAAGAATGGTATTTATTCAGCCACTGATATGAGAACAGATTTTATTCCATATTATGCAGGGAGGAAGTACATCCTAGTGTTAACGAGCATGCACTTTGTTTTTAGCTAGCCAAAGTTCTAATGAAATTCTTTAATTGACAAGCTATGTAATTTTGATAAAGTTTCATAATCTTACTTTTCTTGTTGATAAAATGATATCATACTAATATTACCTTTTACATAGTACCTTTAAATAATACCTAGTTTGTCAAACACTGTAATATCTGGGAAAGTGTTCTTCCAAATGCCTAACACATATATGTACACAATAAACAATAGCCATTGTCATCATTCTATGGTCAAAAATGGCTACACACAAAATGAAAAGTTCCAGAGCATTTGGAATGTGTGGGCTGAAGGCTTTTTTAAAAGACTGCTGAAGAACTAGGTTAGTAAATTCCTCTTCTGGTCCAGGCAAAAGGGTCTCTGTACAAAAACTGAGACATAGAATCAGTCTCAACAGGCCAGGTTATGCTGCAGTAACAAACAACAGCAGTGTTTAATACAGCACAATAAATTTCCTCCTCAACTATATGTTCAACATAGGTTCACAGAACTCTAGACTTGTGGAGTAGTCATGATCTCACGCAAGGCTATTATCAGACAAGAGAGCAGGAAAGATTTAGATGTTTTTCCCTAGAGGTGGCATACACATCCCTTCCATTCACAAGTCACTGGACTCACATTGCTTTGCTGAATATTACAAGGACATGCATATGTAATACTAGTACTATATTCCTGGAAGATAGAAGCTGGAAATTTGATGGTCAACACTGATGATTATCACAGGTTATAGACATAGCTGAAAACTGACTCTTAACTTATAGTAGCTTTTGAGGCACTCTTTCTTGAGTTAAGAAGTAGAGAACCAAAATTCATTAGAGAAGTAGTAACATATGATGCCTCTGAGCTCTGAGTGAGCCAGGGGTGACCCATCCAAGTCGGTGGTACATATCACATGTCACCTTGAGTTATTGGAACACCTGACACTGTAAGTGGTGCTGTAGACTGAGTTCTGCTAAAGATGTTCAAAGCCATATTATTCTCCATGGTTTTCCCCCACCATTCCATACTAGTTTAAATGGCTTCGTCTACTTTTATCTCACATCTAATGGGTTTCATGTGTTCTAACTGGATAGCTCCATTTGGCATGTTGGCTGCTATAGCTGAGAGGTGCCATATAAAAATATTGTTATTGTTACAAGGATGAGTTCAAGCACTTGAGAGAAAATTGTGAAATAATTTAATACTAGAGCTATCATTGTTTTTAGCAAAATGAAGTTTGGATTCTTATTATACTTGTAAGCCCTGAAGATTAAATGATATCTATGGCATGTTTCTTAGCAATGGACCAAACAAATCAAAAACATTTCAGAAAACATTTAATGTATTATAAAACATATGTTTGCATTTTAGTATTTTTGATACTTTTGCAGGTTGATACCACATCAGAAATTTAAAAGAAATATACAACATATGAAAAATAACATGTTTAATATTATTTCTAATCAGTCTTTCTTCCATAGTGATTGGACTGGCTAGCTGCGTTCATTAATTTAAACCTTCATGTTGATCCACAGTGCTCATTAGCTGTGAGGTTAAGTAACAGGTTGTTTCATTGCTTTGGAAATGCATCATTAAGACAGGAGGTTCATGGAGTTCTGGAAAAAAGGACCGTTTAGGTCTCTTCCCTCATGATGATGTGATATTTTGTTCCCATTACTTGAATATTCATTATGGCTTCCTACGTACTTTTGGCTACCTCTGTTTCCTGCAACTGTTTACATTATTAAGTTGAACTGGCTTATTGATATGTAGCTTGAACTCTGGATATAGTGTCCACATAGATTGGGTTGATTCCCTTTTCAGGCTGAGAATCATAGAAGGTTTCTACCAGGAGGTGAGACAAAACAGGGTCTTGTTGTTGAAGTACTTGAAACCACAGATGGAAAACACTACAAAGCTAGTCTGAGGAATTCTCTGGCATGTCAGGCACTGGCCTTCCTTGTGCCTTTAGCCAGACAGCTTTCCACAGAAAGCACAGTAAAGGCTTCATTCCTTTCAGGGTAAGTAGAGAGGAAGGCATCACAGAGCATTGGCTGACTTAGGAGCAGAAGAAATTGGGATGTATTGAATGTGCCATGACTCCAGGACTTCCTACAAGGGGACAGGTAGCAGATGACAAATTAACTTGAAAAGATGAGGTAAAGGTGATTATATATGGTATTAAAAAATGTCCGAAGGAACTCTGGACTAAAAGAACAGATAGACTAGAGTGTTGGGATAATGACTGAAACTGTCTTTGGCACATTCTACTTCAGGATCCTTGAGTTCAGTGACAAGCTGAAATGATTCTGTCCTTTTTCTCTGTCCCATTCACAAGAAAACAGTGTGGCTAAAAGGCAGAGTGCTGGATTCTGGAGAAACACTTTCTGGTCAGAGTTGTAGCTCTGCTCCTTACAATTTCTGTGACCTTGAGCAAATGACTTCCACTCTGTCTTTGTATCCCCCATTTGTTAAATGAGGGATGATAATTGTGTCTTCTGGTGTTGTCTAAAGGATTGAATGAAGCAAATAGGTACAACATATATAACAGTGTCTGGCACAGTTAATTTTTATTACAGAAGTAAAATAAGTTCCATGTTCCCAAAGCTGCTTCTATTATAACTAGTTAAAAATCATGACAATATGAAATTAATTTCTGGTATATGTTCTGATGCTACTGGAGATACTATTTGATCATCTACTAGCGGAAGTGCAATATGTGACTTGGCTATCCATTGATCCCTCTGTTTTATTATCTGTAGGAAGTGAGAAAGGGGTTATAAAGTGGAATAAACAAATGTTTAAAAGTTATTGCTATATAATAGCAGTTAAGTAATGGCTGATTCCTTCTTTTATTTTTCATTAACTTTAAAAAAGCTCATCCCTATTAAAGAGTTTTAAAAGTTAAAACTTTTATCCTCTACTTGCTTTCACAAACCAAAATGTATTTATCTTATCTGTATTCTGGGAATACAGATAGACCAGAAATTGGCAAATGACCAGAGCTCCACTAGAGGTATCTAGGTTGCTAAGGTAAGCACTATAGCACAGGAGGAAGGATAACATATAGTGATGCTTACTGCATGCCTGATATTCTTCCACAGAATTTTAAAGAAAATTTTATTAACCTTTACAACTGTATATGGTCAGTACCATTATCATGCCCATTTTACATATTAAGATAGTGAGTCACACGTTGACCTATCCAAGGAGATAGCTGATCAATGGCAGAACCAGGATATGAACCTAGACCCTCTAGTTCTAGTATCTGTAGTCTTAAACCCCTTGCCCTATCACTTCTCAGCAATAGCGACTATGAAGTCAGCAGAGTTATATTTGCAACTGCTGTGTGCTCTTGTGCATACTTCCTTACTTCTCTGAACTTCATATTCTTTAGTGGGATGGAGATAGAATGAATTTGTAAATGCAGAAAAGTCTAAGATTATTGTGAAATCAAATAATCAGTATCAAACATCTAGATGAGTCTTGATGTGCTCTCAGTACTGACTAGATAGTAGTTTCAAATGTCTTAAAAATGGTGATGGGGTCCCTCCAAACCCACCTTTGCAATTTGTTGACTGTCAGCTGTCAAACACTCAATTCTATGAAATTTATCCATTCAGTCTCCCAGATAAAGCATAGGCAGTAGTTGAAGCAAAACTGTTTTCCCATTTTTCTAAAATGAGATAGAACCATCCCTTAGAGGACTACAGGCAACTCACACATAGTCCTTCCCTTGAAGTAGGTATAGACTACAAGCCATGCCACCCAACTCACTTTCTTGTGAATGATAATAAGACTCAGAGGCTTTACTATCAATCAGTAAACTATGTAGGTACCTCACAAAACAGTTGGGATTCCAAGTTTGGTAGTACTTGATGTGCTGGAAATTTCTAGGATGTGAATTTGTATCAGTGTTTTTCAGTTTGGTTGCTTTTATTAAGACAGAAGAAAAACACCCCATTTTAGTTTATCCCCAAATGGCCATGACCCAGAATAAGAGACCTTTGGGTTGCTTTCTGTGCCCCTTTCTGTGGGGAACAAAGTTGACAGTTCCTTCAAAACTAAAATTACCCTAATTTCTATCCTCAAGTCAATGGAGATTTATCTGTTGAAAGCCAAAAATAGGAGCTTTCTTTTTTAAAAAAAGTCCTTATCTATAAAATTATGAGCTTTAGAGATTAATTTTATTATTTAATTTGCTTTCTGTGGATGCAAAACATGCTTGATGCTATAGACATTGGTCAAGAGCTTAGATAGTAGAGACAAGACTGTAAAAACAACTTATTTTTAAAACCTCAGCATCAGAGATATTGCAATAATACAACTGTTTTGGAAAGATTATTTTAGAAAGAGAACATTTTAATGATGATTAGTTTCTTAATTCTATATACTAGTCAAAGTTCTTTCCTGGATCAACACCTTCATAGTTAAAGACCCACAGACATCTGAAGTCTCTCCTTGGATATCTCAAACTTAACATATTCAAAAAGGAATCCTTGACTTCCTCCATCCAAAGCTTTCATGCAGTCCAGACTTCCCCATTTGGTTAATGGTCCAACTAGTTGTTCAACTCTGAAAAACAGAATTCACCCTTCACTTTCCCTCCCCAACAACCTTGGCCCATGGATTCATCAGGATCCTCTCATTCATTCTTTTGCCAGGATTCCTCCCAAACACACTCACTTTTCTCAAACTCTCCAGTCCCTGTCCAGGCCACCATGATGTTTTCTGATCCACCCACAACAGCTTCCAAACTCATTGTATTCCCTGTCTAGCAACAAGCATATTCCCTGTTATGAATCATATCTTTGCTTTGCTGAAAGTACCAGTGGTTTCCCACTGAACCCAGAGTACGATCCAAATTTACTACTATAGCCTGTAACTCCCTATGCATTCTCTTCTGTGTTTCTCCTTCCAACTTCTAACTTCTAGTCCCTATGTTCTATCAAATTATGGTCTAGCTACATTGACTCCTTTTTGTTTTTCAATCCTTAAACATCAAGCCTGTTCATGGAGCCCAGACCTTTCTTCCCTTCACTATTTGCAATGATGGTTTAACTTCAACTGAGTTTGGCCTACTTTGAACATCCCCTGTTGAACAGCCCTATATTCCCACCAAAGCTCCTTCCCACTGTACGTGCAGAGTTATCCCCTTTGAAGGTTGATTTATAATCATTTTATAAATTTTAATCAAATTTTAGAAATATATTATTTACTTATTGGGTTTTTAAAATTTATTTTGTTATCTATCTCCCAAATCAGAAATTAAGTTCCACAACATAGGGTTCAGTTATATTGTGTTTGCTAATATATATCTAAATAATACTGCCTGAATATGACACAGGGTTTTACAAAATTATAGGTAGAACAGATTAGGTGATCACTAATATATAAATACTACTTATTCCAATATATTTATTTGTTAGCAATCATTAATTTAACAGATTTTTTATTGAATAAACATGGAGTCTGACGGCTAGGAAATTTTGTCCTGAATCTATCATTTATTACCTGGATAAATTTAAACAAATTAACTAACCCTTTAAAAAGCCACAGTTTTCTGATCTGTAAAATGAGAGCTGTAATAATAGTCTCTACTTTTGTGAATTGAGAAGTCCAATTAAATACTGAAATACAAGCACAGCCTGTAATCATAATGAGTGTCTGAGGAAAGATGCTGCTACTGCCATCATTTTATAGGAGAGACATAGGCATTATAGGTCCATTAGCATACACAATTGCCGTGTTTTCTACCTCCATCAAGGAGGGATGGATAAAAGCAACTAAATAGATAAATTAATACATTATGTTAAGTGCTATTAAATAGGTTGCAAAAGGTTATACATGTTACTAAAATTAATGTTCTTGGCAATGAGGTCAAGTGGATTTTCTTTGCTTATATTCTATCAATTACTTAAAATCATGCCACATTTTGGATTTAATTCATATTTGAATCTTGATTTTTCTCACACATATTTTTAGAGTTTCTAATTACTTTGTTTTTCTTGCATGGTATAATTAATCTCATTTTTATATTTTCCCCAACCTTTCCATTATGCTACTGATACAATTAAGGTTCTTTTTGCCTTCTTAGAAGACTTTCATTTTGAAGACCTGTGTTCTCCTCCATCTCTACCTTACTGACTCTGACCTACCTACCTACCTACTTTCCTGACTTCCCTCCCTCCCTGAATTCCTTAGTAGGTATTCAATGTGCATGAAAATCATGGTCTTTTTCCCTCCTTTCTTCCTTCCCTCCACCTCCTCCTCTTCCTTCTTTTCCTCATTCTTTCCTCTTCTTTCTTCATTTTCTTCTATATGTTACTGGAGTCATCTTCAAGAAACTTACTCAATAGTCTTACTTAGTCTTTGAAAGTTTGTAAGAAGTCTAATTTTGCTCTTTTTTTTATGAGTTTGACAACTCATTTTTTATTTTTGTCCTCCTACACTACTCTTTAGCCTCTGACTTGTTAGCTCTTCCTACACCCTAGGAATAGTCTCAGTCCATTTTTCTTTTGGACCAGGAGTTGAACCCAGGGGCACTCAACTACTAAGCTGTATCCTCAGCCATTTTTTTTTTATTTTGAATTAGGGTCTCACTAAATTGCCTAGGCCCTTGCTAAGTTACTGAGACTGCCTTTGAACATGATAACCTCCTGCTTCAGTCTCCTAAGTTGCTATGATTACAGGTGCCCCACAATGCCCAGTTTTCTTTTTCAGTTCTTTTTAAAGCTAATATTCTAAAATTTTATGTGACAATGTCAACATGTTAATCTTGTCTTCACTCATTATGTTGGATTCTCATTTGATTCAGTCTAAAAACATGCTTTCTTTTTCATTTCTTATATTATTTGTTCCAAAAATTTCTCCCCTGTAAATTTTACTTTCTTCCTTCTTTGTTTTATGAGAATTCTGAGCTTCATTCTTGCATTTTTGAACTAATTTTTTTCATACATCCTTCCTTTATATTCTAATTTCCTCATTTTTAAAATAGTGTTGAGAATTATATACATCCTTACTTTATATTCTGATTTCCTAATTATGGAAATTATAAGTGCTACATCTTATTTTAATTGTGTCCTTTGCATGTCATTCTGTTCTATGTATTTTTTATTTTTTTCTCATTTTTTTTTCTTTTTTATGTGGGTCTCATATTCCTGGTAATCGTTGGTTGATAATTCTTATAAAAAAAATTCTGGATTCCCAGAATTGATTTATTTCCTCTGTTGTTGAAGATCACAAATTATAGCCAATCCAAATGGATCACTTATTCTATAAAACATTCAATCATTTTGCTTTCAATCCTATTTCTAATTGCATTTATTTCTCTCTACTAACCAGTAATTTTAAAATCACAGACTTTGGAGTGTAAAACAAACTAATTGGGATCCACCTCTGCTCAGTCTCCTTGCAGGATATTCTAGGCTTCAGCTTTCTCTACCTCTTTTGTATATATGTTCAGTGCCAAAAAAGTACAGCTTTAAATTACCATGTACTGTTTGTAATCATTTGGATGTACTATAATTAGTCAGTCTGCAACTTTTCAGCAGATTTTCCTTTTTTTCAATATCATGATTATTTGACCTCGTTATCTGAAAGATTAGAGATAGAAATATGGATGAAGTACATGAAAGAATGAAGAGCAAAACACCTAATAAAAGCAACCTTAGGAATCAATAAGCAGATACAAAAATTAAGTAAAATAAGAATCCTTCAGGTTAGGGATGTAATTCAGGTAGAACATTTGCCTAGCATGCATGAAGGCCTTGGTTTGATCCCAGCCTGAAAAAATAGTAATAATAATATCAATAATAATAATACAAATCAAGAATGTCATCAAAGAACTTTCCTGGCATGTAGGGTAGAAATCTACATAGTAAGTCAAGAGGTCAAGAGTTGTTAAAAATATCAAGCAGATTTAGAAATTTTTTACATCCTTATCTATGAAATTTTCAACATTCCATGTTATATTTATAGGAAAATTTTTAAATGAAATTTTTCCATCCAATATGTTGAGTACTTAAAAAAACTTTTGATATTTAGTTGGAAAATTTTTCCTTAAGAAATATTGCATAAATTGATACTCTTACCAATCATCAAATTCTTAAAAACAAAAATATTTACAAGATTAGGAATGTGTATACTGAGTCTTTGGGCTGTAAGAATTCTCAATATCACACAGTTTGCAAATATTTGCAAGTATATGAGTACATAGATGTTACCTTGCCAAAAAATTTAAAAGCATGTGATTTCTCTTGCTTATCTATTTTTAAATGGAAGATCAAATTATTCATCATTTTTTGGACCTTAGATATAATTGTCAAACATTTTCTACTTCCTGAAACACATATACTTGGTGTGCCCTTTTTTCATTTTGTACAAAACCTAGATGGAGAGAGATACTTTTATCTCAGCAAATCTAGAAAATTGCCAAGGAATAATATTCCACCAACCTAAATGTTTTGAGATGTTGTGTGCAAAGGGTTAAATGTCCTTCATCTAAACTGGACCATAGTATTTAGTGTAACTCTGAAAGCTGCCAGGAAACTATGGCATGTTGTGGAGTTAAACAACTGGATTTCTCTTTAGTATGGTGGTACCCAAAGAGTTCCTTCATTTTATCACTGCATAGACAGTTGAAATCCAGGTTATTAATAGTGACACAATGTAGATGAATCTTAGCAACATTCTGCCAAACAAAAGGGAGGCATATTATATGATTTCATTTATGAGGAATATCAAAAATAGATAAATACATTGAAAAAGAAAGTTGACTAGTATTTGTCAGGATTGAGGTAGAGGGAAGAATAGGAACACACTGCTTAATGGGTATGGGGTTTTATTTCGGAGTGATAGAAGTGTTTTTAAACAGGATAGAGGTAATAGTTGCACAGCATCATGAATGTACTAAATGCCTCCAAATGGTTAACTTAGATATGGTTAATTTTATATTATGAAAATTTAACTTCAGATAAGTATGCATGTGTATAAGTGTGTGTATAGTAGATATCTATATCTATTTATATTTTTAAGGCCCAAGTTCAAGAACCCACCAGATTTGAAATTGGGTACTGGCTCTATCATATTCCAGCTGTGTGGCCGTAGGCAAATTATTTTAATCTCCTAACCTAAACTCTAGCACCTTTTCTTTCCATTCACTTTAATTTTCTAATCTGGAAACAATGATTGCTAGTACGCTAACTCTCAGACACAGTTATTGTGAGAATTATGAGAGATGATGTGCGTAAAGGCTTTGGGGCATGGTTGGCTCCTTATATAAGTTAAGAATCAGCAGCTACAACAAGCTCCTGCTTACTGCTACTGCCTACCACCACCAACAGGAGTAGCTGTGTTCCAAACCTGGCTATTATTAGCATGCCTGTTTTCTATTCTGTAGTCCCACTTCAGGTAATTCAATTAGGATAAAGCCACATGACATTGACTTCAGGTTTGCAACCCATCAGTAGAGTTCTTCCTCTGAAAGACAAATTTTGGATTCACACTGTTTTAAATTAATATCAAAATGGAATATGTAATCTGAGGGAATAAGGAAAAGGGATTAAATAGCTAAAACATCAAATCATCTTGGTCCATCACTTGGGAAAGTAGTGGACTTTGCCTCCCTGTATGTGCTATGCTTTTATTTTCCTTTACAAAAAGAAATCAATCATTGAAAAAACAGTCCTGCACTGGTTCAGGTAGAGAAAAATTTGAAGAAAAGATTGAAATTTGCTAGGCTTCAGAGAAGGGAAAACTTTAGGCGATAGTTGGAAGTTGTCATTGGTACGTAGTGGATGGTGTGTGTTATGCAAAGTGCAGCTTGATGGTGTTAAGAGATCTGTGAACACTATCAAAAATGGCACGTTCAAAATAATTTTTTTAATGAGAGGATAGTGAGAGAGAGAAAGAGAAAGAGAGAATCAATTTTACTTAGTTTTCATGTGGCCTTTGTTGCTCCAAGACTTTGTTGTGTACATGGTGCTGGGGTTCAAACTCGCATACACGCACATGCTTGGCAAGCACCATAACAGCTAAGCCACCACTCCAGAGCCCAAAAACATTTTTATTAATGGAATTCTCCAAAGAGTTCAAAGCACATTTGCTGCTTTACTGACAGATATTCCATTACCTACATACGTTTGTTCTTCTGTGGTCTTCTCAAATCATAAGTAGACTGGGAAAAAGGTTTTGAGAAAGAGAAGTATGTTGTTATTTTACAAAGTCTTCTTGGGATTACTATCCAGTTTGTTCTCCTGAAGCCTGATCAACGGAGGCATAAGGGACACCCAATATAAGTACCATTTATTGAATGTGGTAACAAAGGTAAAATTTGTTGAAGCATGTTCCCCAGTGTCCAGCATGTCCATGGAGGAGGGAGAAGGAGAAGCCATTGATGTTATGGAAAGTGCACGACCTTTAATATGACACATGGATTTTCATCTTGATGCTGTTATTAGCCGTGTAACCTTGAACAAAACCTTAGCTTTGGGGGCTTTCATGTCATTATGTGAAGAATGGGATAATAAAATCCATTTCTAGCAGTTGTTGAAAGTATTGCTTGAATGACCCTGTTTAGAGTGACTTAGTGCTTGGTAAATAGCTGGCAATAAATATCCTTTTCCCCTTACACAGCAAGCTTTAAGAGAGACATAGCAGCTTTCCTAATCATAGTAGCCAGCAAGTTGTGTGCCTTATTATCAATTAGGAAATGCTTACTTCATACTTTCTGCTTTTTTTTTTCTCAATTAAATTCTTCCTTTGAGTCTGTGTGGTAAACATTATTGTACCTAGTAAACATCTGTGGAACATAAGGAGTTTGTTTAAAAGGGCCCTGCTATAAAGTGTAAGTTCTGAGATCCCAGCCCAAGGCCTTGACATTGAAGTTTGCACATGTAACTTCTTCTACTGACAAAAGATTTGAACCAGGGTCTGGCTGAGGTTTAGTTGATCTCAAGTCTATTCAGTGAAATCTTGTTTATGTACAATAGACACTGGATGGTAGCCTTCCTGTCTGCTTTCTCCTCAGTTCAGATTTCTAGCTGCAGAGAAACAGTTTGTATCTGGTCATCATTCCCTTAGACCCAGAATTGGATATATCCTACAGGTGAGGGTCCTTGTGATAGGGTGGACAACTTCTGAGCAGGCCTAGAACATGCCCAGGCACAAACATGCAGACCACTGCATGATGATAAGTCAGATGGCCACTACACAGTTGGATGAACCTGAGTCAAGAAAAGCCATGTGTGAAAAGACATTTTTCCGAAAATGATGGTGCATCTGAAGGGTGTAACTGGCACTGATATTCTTGGCATTCACTGAGAACACCCCAGGCTGCTTAGGTAATTAACTTCCTAGGGTTAGTCATTAACAGGTTTCCTGCTTTCCCCCTCCTTTGACAGGCCCAGCTGTGAGATACAGTAAGTTCAAGATGTCAGAGGCCAGGCCACCTCCCCTGCTTGGCCAGCACACCACGTATATCCTGAAGGAGGTCCTCAGATATGATGACAGGGCCATTGGGGAGCTGCTCAGCACTGGAGTGGTGACCCAACATGAAGCCAAGTGACAAGAGAGAAGCTCTCTTTCTCCAAACCACCGTCTAAATGCACTTTGCTGGCAAAAGTGATACTCTGTCTGGATCCTTCTCTTCAGTCCTGCTGCCAGGATTTCCTGCCTTGCAACTCTGGAATGCCTCTGGAATTAATGAGCCTAGTGCCAGTCAAATGTACTCCACCTTTTATTCCCTATCGTTTTTTCCAGATGATGGTTTAATTGTGGATTGTGGAATTTGATTTGATAAACATTTAATTATTTTGTTTCTGCCTGGAACAATGGTATTTAAGATGACCGATATGTTAATTAGTCTGATTCCATCCTTCTGTAATGTATACATATATGGAAGCATCACATCATACCCCATAAATATGTAAAATTATTGTTTTCCAATTAAATATGAAATGAAACTTAAAGATTTTTTTTCTGGAAAAATATACTTCTCATTCTAATTACATTAAAGGCCTAAATGTGAGCCCCACCCGCCACACAGGCCTGACAAAGAGCAGATCTCTTGACATTTTTCTACTTGTGCATAAAGTCCTCATTTCAATCTGTGTTAGGAAGTCAAAGCAATAAGCAGAATGACAGTCTCTGTGATTGATTTTAAACAGAATAACTTAATTTTGAACCATGAACCCTTTGTTAGTCTATAATTTAAACCATAGACTTTGCTGATGTCCATCATAAAACTGAGCTCTATTCTCCCCTATGGGAATAAATATGTGCTTTATGTTATACTTCTCTGGTAATTTCACGATGTGTGACAGAAAATCAATTTCCACCAATGGATTAGGCATTTGGGTATCTATCTGTATGAGGGGGCAAGGGATGGTTCTTCTGTCAGTACTTTATTTTGAGTCATATCCAAATGAAACAGGTTTTTAAGTGAGTGTTAGATGACTCTTCATGTATTAAATAATGTGTAAAGAATGACATGAGAGAATGACAGGAAAGATTTCCTTGCAACCTGAGCATCCACTTTAGAAGCTACATCATACCGTTATATTTTAATTTGCCAGCAAATTCGAAGTACAGAAAAATATTGTGTCCATAGGCGAAAAGTGATTAGGATATATCTTTTGGTATAAACTGTTACTAAAAACAGCCAAGTCCAGGTACGAACCAGCTAACCAGACACCCAGTGATCAGTATCCTGATATGACCTCAATTCATGGTTATTATCACACATTCTTTAAAGCAATGTCATTACATACCAAGTGGTAATTGAAAACTAAATTACAGATGTTCATCTTTCAAACTGTGATTTAGAGCTAGTTTTCCTTTCGTGTTCTTTTCAATTGGAATGATTTGAGTCATTTATCCATGCTGTAAGGACCAATATGTTTCTAGGATCAAGGTTTCCAAATAAATACAAGCTTGTCTTCTGACAAGTCCTCCAGAGACTTTTTAGAAGAATGCCCTACTAATTTTTGAAACAGTTTGGTCCTCCCTGCTTTGCTATTTGTGAATACCCTATTCTAAAGAAATCGGCTGTTGTTCCACTAGGTGTGATGTCAGGGGACCAGGGTGATTTGATGCCCTCTGCAATCCTTTCCCCACAAGGACTCATTCACATAGATGCTTTTCACTTCAGGCAAGGCACCTAAACAGCATTTCTTTATGCTTATACAGTTGGCATGGAAATTGGTAAGTAGTTGAGATGACAAAGAACTGGTAACACCACTTATCTTGAAAGACAGATCCACCATTTGTCCCACAGATCCTGGGACAGATCTCAAAATGCAGATTATTCAATTACAAAAAAAAAACCCAAACAAACAAAAAAAACCCAAATTAAATATCTGGGTAGCCATATGTAGGAAGATCCTGATTATACATAGGGGTCAGAAAATGTCTCTAAAATGTTCAAGTCAGTGAAGTCTTCAGTCTTTAGGCATGGAAGGGTCAACCCTAAAACAAAGACCAGGTTCCCAGTACAATTAGCTATGTAACTATTCAGATTTCCACCTACACAATTCAAAAAGATCTAGGCAAATTTTGAATCTATTGATTGCCTATCAAACAGAACTCATTTACTCGAGTGATTTAGTGAAAGGAATAATTCAGAGTGTGTTTTAAGTTCAGATGGATAATTAGTCCTTAAAGAAACACTGCTTGCTAAAATTTCTAGCAATATGTCCCAGATCAAGTTATGCTTATAAACAAATGTGCTGTTTTAATTATCAGGGCCTATTATCTTACGCATTCCCCAAACTAAACATATTACTAAGATACCATATGCTCAAGTTCAACTTGTGTCAAGGCCTGCCTTCTGGCAGGTTTGTGTCTGAAGGTGGCCTAAGAAAATCACATAGTGGGTTAAATCATTATGGAATTTGGGTGTGTGTCTATAAGCAAGTGGGCTTCTTTCCTTTTTTTTTTATCTTTCTGTAAAATTATAAGTGCCATTATTTGCTGGTTAATCAAACATGATGTTTTCCACCAAGCAGCCTGATATGCCGGATGTTTCCCTACAAGCAAAAATAATGAGCATTGATCAAATTTGTGTGAGTACCCCAGTTATGTGGTATGATCTCTTCTTTGGTCCATCTACTAAGCTTAGAACTACAATAATGATTTAACAGAACAAGGATCTCTCACATAGGCTATTTAATAGTGGATGGCACCATGGGGAGGGCTTTTGCATGCAGATTTCACACTTTCTGTTTTGAGGACTTAGTGAAATGTGCACCCATTCACATTTCAGTTGAATTTGGTATTTCACCTTGGATTCTGCTTTCTAGGCTTTGGATTATTGTATATTTTGAAAGCTTTATAGATATGAATATTGCTGACCACTTACTGCCTTCATCCATAAGATTCATTCTCCAGATAATTATCCCAAAAAGTCTGAGAATGAAAGTCAGACATAAGGCTAACCAGACTTTTCAGAACTTTAGCCTCTTCTTAGAACTGTTCACCCTTGATTCTCAGTGGAAAAGGAGATGAGTGAAAAAGAAATACCCACCCCTCCTCCTCCCCCCATACTCTTACTCTGGGCTATTCATTTCCACACTTATCCCCCAAGATTATGATATTCTCCTTTGTTTTGCCTCTATTCATGGGAGACTCCCTGCTGTAATATGCACTTACAATTAGTGGGATTCTTGAGGTGCAATAGACCTATAAATCAAGATTGCTAAAACTGATTGTAAGATCAGTGATCTTTGGGAGGTCAGAATATGAAACTCTTTCCTCTTCCTTCTTGATTTTGTAGTAATCACTGGTGCAACCATTGTTTGATAAGGAGGATAAAGAGGTTCAGGAAAAGGGTGCATATTTTCCATTCTGAGCAGCAATTTGGAAAAAACAACACATCACAGAGATTTTTACATTAAGATCTAAAAGTTTTCTCAAGCACTGTGATATAATTGTGTTTATTCTTACAACCCAAGATAGAAATTTTGGGGTTAAATGCTTTATAATTACTTCTCTGGTAAGATGCTTAAATAGTTTCTCTCTGTAGACATACCATGCTATCTTCCAAGCACAAATGGCCATGAACTTTTAAACAAGGTTGGCAGTGTACAGGACAGGGTTATGTGGTAGGATTAGTGGAGTATAAGCAAGTACAATAGACATGTATCCTAACACCCCTTCAGAAATATGTCTCTTAGTATTGCTTTAGGAGGTTGAGGTATTTATAGACCATTGAATGCATATACTTTAATACATTTATTTCGCATGTGAGGGAAAACAAGTATAATGAAGGAGAGCTTTGAAGGAACGAGAGCTAAATAGGTAAAATTGATTAGCAGGAAAGAGAAAAAGAGCAGGCCCAGGAAGGCAGATTCAAGAGTGAATTCACTCTGCATGTTCTGGAGAAACAGGGGAGGGAGGAACCCAGGCTGATATGGAGGTGCCAAGAGGAAGGCGCAGGCTCTGAAAAGAGCTCAAATGCTCTGCAGATAACATATCTCACTTACTTCAAGTTTTCTTGAGAAACAACTTTTTTGTCCCCTTTTCATTAATACCTTAGTGTTAAAAAGACAGAGCAAAAAAATCACCACTGCAAAAATGATCAGTTGCTGCCTTCTTGCTACTCCATTTCTGCTTCTTTTTCTCTTTTTTCTGGTTACTTTCTTTCCTACCTTTCTTCCTCCCCTCCCATTCTTTGAACCTCCTGCCTTCTCTTTCTTTGTGGTAGTAATCATCCCTTCCTCTCCTTTTATCTTCCTTCTGTTCCTCATTCTCCTCCTCTTCCTCCTCCTCTTCTTCTTCATCTCTCCTTGTCTCTCTACTCATAGACAGTCACACACAGAAGCATAGATACATGTTACACAAACATGAATATGAAAACATGTGCCTGAACTTCAGAAAAATAGGACTTGTTCAGTAATTTGAACAATAACTAGTGGTAATTCTGGCCATTACTTCACCTCCACAAGCAATCTTGAATTAATCTCTGGGCAGAAGAGTTCTTTACTAACTCGCTGCCACTTCTCTCTTGAAACCCAGGGGACAATATAAAGGAGTGTTCCAAGTGTCATTCTGAGAAGTGGCAGAACCCTTTCTGTCACATGCCTCTAGTTCTAAGAAGAAAAAAAACCTTAAAATATTACAATGGAATACAGAGCAGAGTCTGTTCCTGCCACAGACAACTGGAGCTAAACAGCTGGAGGCTTGCTGCTGTGGTTTGGAGAAAATTTCATCAGAGTCAGACATGGGCATGATGGTGGTTATCCGACTCCAGCAGCAGCCTTGGCCTTGGACTTGGATTTTGCTCTTTCTTTAAAAAAGGTAAGCTTAGTTGACCTTCAGGTCATGACTAATCATTTGCCACTGGCCATTTTAGAGAAATGGCCTCCAGAAAGACAGTGTCTTCTCCTCTACCTTGGTTTTGCCAGATTTCAAACAGGATGACTGAATCCTCAGGGCTTCCTTTGCTTTCTTCTTCCAACAGCGTGCAAAAAATTTGACATAACCCTCCCTTTTTCCTCCTCTCTTTCTTTCTCTTTGCAAATTAAACCACATGGCAATCTGTTGGTCATTTTGGCCCCTGATCACATAGACTGGAGGAACAGTTTTCCTGTAACTTATCCTGTCACCCAGGCTCCTTCTTCTCACCCAGGACTCTTGCAGCAGCCTCATCCTGCAGCAGGACATTCAGCCTCAGTACATGGAACTAAAATGCTGAGAGGAGAGAAATAAATGTAAACCTGCCCTTTTACCCTCTTGAGAATCCTAAAGAAAAATGTGAATTTCCATAACATCTCTTGGTATGAGACATGGAAACAAGGGTAACACACATTCACCCTGACAGTCTTGGATTCATGTTTTTAGATTTTACAAAGCACTTGCTGGCTGTTAATAATAGAAGCTTTTACATGTACTATTGATGGGTACTATTGTTTCTTCTTGGAGCAGGTCAAGAAAATTGTAGCTTCCATTTTGTGGGGCCTATTTAAGAATCACTATTTCTGGAAGAAGAAAAGCAACCTCCTTCCCTGAGTAGGACTGCCTTGCACAAACCCAGATGTACCTGCACTGGCATTGGCACAGACATCAGGGCAGGACAGAAATGCTGCAACCCACACATCCACATGTGGAAATGGAGCCTGACCCCCTGAGAATCGTGGCTTGCTTTGCTCAGCTGTGTAATGGGGACATCTCAATCAATAGCAAAGTAAAGAATTCCATCCATGAAAACACAACAGAGCTGGAAATCAAGTGTAAGCTGTTTCCCTGGGGTTTCTACCTCTAAGCCCATGTCTCCCATCTTCTAAGTCCCACACATTTTGTCTGGTTCTCTAGCTTTATTTCCTGGAGTCTGGGCAAGCATCACTGAAAGGATTCAGACCCAGGTCTCTGGTACTCAAGACTTTGAATTAGTTAGCTGAACTCCTTAACAAACTGTGGGGAGGTGACAGCAATCAAATCTCAGTGTTTCATGCAGCTACTCTCATAAAATCCGGGTGACATGAGGTGAAATGAGTAGCTTGGTGGGTCTCTGTGTGGGTGCATTTCTGGGGGAAGGTTTATTAGCTTGGCAACAAAGAGCTCTCAAGGCCTAGAATAGGCCCTGTTAGGGGAGGAAGAGGACTCTGACAGTCATCAGGGTTATTACCTTTAATTTCCTGCACAAAATGGAAGTAGATTTACAAGAGTTACCCATGTGAAATAAGAACTTATATATATTATATAAGAACTTATATATATTATATAAGTTTCCTGTCTTAGAATACATAATGGATAAAGTTCAGCAATCCTCACTGGTCATTGCATGATTCTGTGATTGGTATTAAATTTGATGCTGTATCACAATGATGATGATGACAAATCTATTAAGTTCTTATGTTCAAGACACTAAGTAATTTGCATGTATTAACTCATTTAATAAATGTGTCTGGAAAGGCCTGATGGACATTATTCCTGACAAGGGCAGCATGTCAGTGGCACATTCACTGCTCTCTGGTCTGCCATGCTTAGTATGAGTAAGGGCTCCCTTGCCATTATTATCATGAACATTACTCTCAGATTGTGTTTTGAGATCTTTAAAATGATAAGGTGATGTCAAGGGCAGAAACACCCTAATTCACTTATTTCTACCGTTGCAAATGTTCTGGAAATAACAGGATTCCCAAAAGGTTTATGTTAGCATGAACACTGCTGGCAGATCCCTCAGTAAAGTCTTTCTAAACTCTCTGTGGGTGAGCAGTATATGTGTTTATCTGTTTAAAATCCTAAGAATATGTACTCCTATAAAACATGAACTTATAGGGTTCTTCTCACCTCCGCAGATTTTTTTTTCTGTTTGGTTCTTTTAGAATATTAAATGGGGTCATGGAGTCACTGATGAAGTAGGTCAGAAGCAACTCTTAAAGGACTACTTCAGAAAAAAATGAGAGAGCTTAATGCACTTGGATTTCACCACCAGGACCTCACAGTTTGGTGTAATGGGGAAACAACTGGGACACTGTTGATACTTAAAGGATGTGAAGAGAGAGAGAAAGAGGTAATCCAATGTAAACAAGATGTGGCTTATCAAAAATCATGAAAAATATCAGAAAATAAGTGCTTTCCTGGTTTACTCAGGTTTTCATTGCTATGACTAAAAGATCTGGCAATAATTATTTTAAGGAGGAAAAGTTTATTAAGGGACTCACAATTTCAGAGGTCTTGGTCCATAGAAGGCCATCTCCATTCCTTGGGTCTCAGGGTGAGGCTGCAAATCATGGCAGAAGAATGTGGCAGGGCAAGCTGATCAAGGCTTGGCTCCAGGAGGCAGAGAGATAGACTCCATGCCAGATACAAAATATATACCCCAAAGGCCACCCCCCCTAATAATCCACCTCCGCCAGCTACACCCTTCCAACCTACAGTTAGCAGTTAATCCCTATCAGGGAATTAATTAATCATTGGTTAAGTTAAGCCTTTCATAACCCAATCACCTCAGCCTTCCAGGATTGTTTTCACATGAGCTTTTGGGGGACACCTTTCATTCAAACCATAATATTCCACCCTTGATCCCCAAAAGATCATGACAATCTCATAACACAAATTCGTTTAGTCCATTTTCAAGAGTCCTCACATTCTTAACAGTTTCATGATTTCCCAAGAGTTCAAGTCTCCAAAGTCTCCTCTGAGACTCCAGGCAAACTCTCAGTGTGAGCCCCTGTAAAAAATCAAGTCAAGTTACATATGGCCAATATTTAAAAGCACACAGTAAATATTTCCATTCAGAAAAAGAGAGGCGTAGAAAGAAGGGATGAGATCAAGAAATCCAGCTGGGAAGACAAGTCCTGTGTTTCCCTGTCCAGCATCTGGAGCTTGCGGCATCATGGTGTACTCTGCAAAAGGCTTCTACAGCTTCACCCTGGTTGCAGTCCACATGGCCTTTCTGTTGGCTTGTCACTGTTCAATCCCTGCAGCTTTCCTTGGCTGATGTTCCTTCCACAGCACTGGCAGTTCTTAATCTTTGGGGACTCCACTGCAGCTTTGGCTTCCTCCTCACATCTCCATGCATTGCCCATTCAGGGGCTGTCTACAGGGACTCCAACCATGGAACACTTTGCCTTGCCTCCCTTTGAAATCTTGGGGAAAGCCTCCATGACTCCCTAATTCCAACATCCTGTAATCCAGCAGAATAGGCACCATGTGGTTGCCACCAATGTCCGCTACCATCTCCAGCAGCAGCCAAGCCTCCAAGGACCATGGCTGCAGAAGACTCTGAGCGTCTCGGTGGCTGAGCATGTTGGAAAAACTTCCTAGGCCCCTTCTGCAAGAAGGGTGCCCTACAGGTGTCTTCTCGAAGGAATTTTTAGTCCTTTGAACCTGATATGGGTATGGTCTTCCCTTTTCTGAGATACCCTCAAACCATCTTGCTTTTAACCTCTGGGCAAAGTCTTGAATTTGTTTAGTCGCACTAATGTCTTAACAACTGCACCCTATTTAGCCCCAGTTTTACCCCCATTTTTCAAGTCCAAGTTTGTCAAATCTTTTTGCTCTGCTTTCTGGTCCTGAGCATCATCATAAACTTGACTAAAATCCACCAGCAATATCCAAGTCACTGCCTGACTGCTATGCTGTCTTGAAATTTCTTCCACCAGTTTAAGAAGTCTATCGCTTTTAAAATCAGTTTCACAGAATGTCTCTGGACATGGGAAAAATGCAGACAAACTCTTAGTGAGAATGCAACAAGAATGATCTTTGGTCCAATTTCCAATACAGTTCTCCTTTTCTGCTGAACACTCATGAGCCCTGTCTTTGTTGTGCCCAGTCCTACCAGCATTCTGAACTCCCACCAGAATCGCCCAGTAAGCTCTTCTTACAATCTAAAGCTTTTCCAGTTTGCACAGCTAAATATCTCAAAATTCTTCCCACAAATTCCAAAAGCTTCCGAACCATCTGGTCAGGTTACTCACAGCAATAACCCCACACTCGGTACCAATTTCTGTTTTAGTCACCTTTTCACAGCTGAGAATTAAGAACTCAACAAGAACAATTTTAAGGAGGAAAAGTATATTTAGGGGCTCACAGTTTCAGATGTCTTAGCCCACAAAAGGCCATTTTCTTTCCTTAGGGCTTAAGAGGAGGCAGAAGAACATCATGGAGGAAGGCATGGCTCCAGGGAGCAGAGAGAGAAACTCCACATCAGATACAAAGTATATAACCCCAAAGGCACACACCCAATAACCCATCTTCTCCAGCCACACCTTACCATCCTACAGTTATCAGTTAATCTCTAACAGGGGATTAACTCATCAATTAACTCAAGGCTCTCATAACCCAATCATTTCATCTCAGCCTTCCTGGATTGTCTCACATGAGCCTTTGGGGGTAACCTCTCATCCAAACCATAACTTTTCCATTTCCAGTTAAATGCAGGATTCTTGGGAAAATGAAAATAAATATGGTAGATGTTGAGAATGATATATATGACTCCAACTGGGGTTAAAATTTATTAGTAGAAAGATGTGCTTTTGCATGAATACCTATTTTATAAGCAAATTAAAGGGGAAAAAGTCCCACAAAATATGAATAAATAGCAGTGAATGGTACAGATAACATCTTTTGATTTTGGTTTCTTTAGAACATTTTCAAAGTATCAGAGAAGCTTGGAGAGGGGATATGTCTTCATGGTTATCAATGAACCACAGAACAAATTTTTTCTCAGCTCCACAATTGGAGGTGGTCTCTGCATTTAATTTGCTATCTCAGTCTCCTGAACAAATATGAGAAGGAGTTACTACACATTGGGACTGATGATTACTCCCATTCAACTACAATATCCCTTTGGGTACTTTTTGCCATTGGATCTCAAGATTGTACCTGCTCTATAAGAGATGCACAATAAATATCTGTTGAATAGACATTCTCTTGCCCACTGTGTCCAAGATTTATGAAAGATGAGCTGTTTTATTGTTGAGTGCCTGTAGTAATCTTCAAAAATCTTCACCATCAATTCCTCCTTTCCTCTACATGCCTGTGTCTCTCTCCCATTGTGCACTTCATCTTTCCTTCCCTTGAATATGAGCTGGTCTTGTGATTTGATTTAAAAAAAAACTTTAATTTTTAAATAATTGTAGATTTAAAAGAAAATTTTAAATAGTGAATAGAATTCTCCATGTATTATTCATCCATTTCCCACCAATATTAACATTTTACATAATCAAGATACAATTACTTGGATTTGGAGTAGTGGCTTAGAAGTTATGCTACTTGCCTGTCATGTACAAGGATGCAAGTTCAAACCCAAGCACCACATGCATGGCAGAGGGTCAGAGCAATGAAGGCCACATGGGAAACTAAATGAAATTGATTCTCTCTCTCTCTCTCTCTGTCCCTCTCTCTTTAAAACAAAAGATAGAATTATGTGAACCAAAAAGTTAACACTGACATAATGCTATCAATCTATAAACATTATTTGAAGTGTACCAGTTGTCTTACTTCAGCAGGCACAATTCTACAGTGGTCCTCAAATTCCAATCCCTGATGTATCCCAGTTACACAGTAAAACACTAATCTAAGCACTGCTATAGCAAGATTTTTATAGATAAGGCAAAGGTCTAAAATCAATTTACCTTAAAACAGGGAGATTATCTGGGTGGGACTGACATAATCACCCGAGTCCTTTAAATATGGGTCTAGAAGTCAAAGACATTTTGATCACAAATTTGAAGCACAAGACAAATGTGACACATAGAAAGTCTCTAATGTTGGAAGGAGTCACATTGCAAGGAACTCATGTGGCCTCTTTGAGCTGAGGAAGGCTCCAGCTGACAGCTAGTGGGAAAATAAAGCTTCAGGATACACAGTTGCAAGGATCTGAATTCTTCTAATAACTTGAATGACTTTGGAAGTGGATTTATTTCCAGAGCCTCCAGACAAGAACTCAAGCAAACCAACATCATGATTTCAGTCTTGTGAACCCTTGAGTAGAGAGCCAAGTCACACTCTCCCAGACTTCTTACCTTCACAACAGGCAGGTAATTATTACTATTTTTTTTCTTTTTTCAGAGAGAGAGGGACAAAGACAGTGAAAGAGAGAATCAATTTCATTTATATTTTCATCTAGTTTTCATTGCTCTAACCCTTTTCTGAGTATGTGGTGCTGGGGTTCAAACCTGGGTCCTCACATATGCTAAGCAAGCACCATAACTGCTGAACCATCGCTCCAGCCCCTCAGGGGTAATTATGAAGTGGGTATTATTTTAAATCTCTTTACTTAAAGTAATTTGTTAGACATCAATAGACAAAGAATATACCCATTAATATTGTTTTTCTTGTCTAGTATTCATTCCAGGATTAAACAGTGCATTTAATTGATATAATTTCTTTAGGCTTCTCCAATTTGGGTCAGTTACCCATTCTTTTGTTATTTTGTGATCCTGACATTTTGGAAGTATATTTGGTTAATTTAAAGACTGTCCCTCAATTTGGTTTTCTGAAAAAAAAAAAGGGCTCTCTCATTGTTAGATCAAAGTCATGCATCTTTGGTAAGAAATTTCAAAGATGATTTTTGGATCCTCTTAGTATATCCTAACATACTATTTTAGTATATTGAATTCCTAGTAATTTTAGTTTTGATCATTTGGTTGGGATTATATCTTCCATGTTCCACATTCCTACCGTGTAAAGTTGCTGCTTTTTGTTTATTGTTTTTGTAATTAATAAGTATATTATAAGTAGATATTTTGAGACTGTATTAGTTTCCTTTGACCACTCTAACAAATTATCACAAACTTGGTGACTTCAATCATACAACTTCATTCTCCTGTAGTTGTAGAGGCCAGAGGTCCAAAATCAGTACCACTGAACTGACATAACTGTCAACACTGCTGAGCTTTCTCTTAAGGCTTCAAAGATCAATCCCCTCCTCACATTTTTTAGCATCTTGATCTGTGTTCCTTCTATTCCTTGGCTGATATAATTTTTTCCATCTTCAAAGCCAGCTGTGTAACACCTTCTCTCTGGGATTCTGTTTCTCTCCTCTTCTATTACATGATCTTTTATGTGCTGCAGAATCTCTCTCTGCCTCTCTCTTGTAAAGAAGCTTGTAGTGGGGCTGGAGCAGTGGCTCAGCAGTTACCGTGCTTGCCTGGCATGTTCAAGTATTTGAGTTCAAACCCCAGCACCACATACACAACGAAGTCTCAGAGCAACAAAAGCCATGTGAAAAACTAAATAAAAATTAATTCCCTCTGTCTCTCTCTCTCTCTCTCTCACTGTCCCCTCTTTCTAAAAAAAAAAAAAAAAGAAGCTTGTAGTTCCATTTGAGGACCAACCATAATCCAAAATAATCCCCCCAACTCAAAATCCTCAATTTAATCACATCTATGAAGTCTTTAACATATAAGATAAATTAAGGGTTCCAAGGATTAGAGTTTTTATCTTTTGAGGGCACCATCTTCTACCATACCACAGAAATGATACAAATATCTTGTTCTCCAGGGTAATTGTTCTCCATTTCCACTAAGTTTAGCATCTGTCAGTGATTCTTGTTGGAAACACTTACTTTGCATTCTATTTTTCTGGCTTCTAAATTTATTGACTGTAATTCTATCCTGAGTAAACATTTCCTAGTCTCCATTTTAAAAATTTATTCCATTATTTATATCAATAGGGAACAATGAATCTTTATTTTATTATATGTGTAATGATCCATCATAGCCACTGCTAAACCATCACAGATTTGGCCATTCTGAGCTTCATGATGACTCCTATATTTGTTCACCACATTCCGACCTTTTTCTGAGTACTTTCTTTTTTACTGTCAATACAAACTATTCTGATCATGTGTACATTTTCTGTCATCATCCTGAGATTAACAATTTCTCCAAAGGCTTTTTACTTTTTACCAGAGAAAGGTATTTAGAAACCAAGGTCTGCATGCTATAAGTGCTTATTGTTCCTGGAGTGTTGTTACTAAGATGCCTTCTCAGCAGTCCTGGGAAGAAAGAAACATGTACGCTCACACATGCACCCACAACTATATTTATTTCTCTATCTCTCATCTATCATCTGCCTCTCTTTTTAAAACCATGTATTAACTCTAGGACAAAACTTTAAGAAGCTCCCATTTTCCTCTTTTGCTCTCAGGAATCAACCACCATCCTAGATAGAAGTCTGACCATCATCCTGAGAAAGCCCAAGTTAGTCATGTGGAGAGAAGGGCCACTTACAGAAGCACCAATACACTAGAAATGCAACTGAAGCTTTCCTAAATCTCCAGCCTTCCTCAGCATTCAGGTAAATACAACTACGTGAATGGTCTCAGCTGATGCATAGAGCAGAATTCCCCAGCTTGTCCAAATTTCTGATCCATATAAATTGAGGTTTGAACACATTAAACTTTTGAGATGATTTATTATATAGCAATACATAATTGTTTAACTCAGGAAAAAAGTTCAATGAATATTTGATTAATGTTATTTAATGAACAGTTTTCATATATATTTAAGTAAAAAAATCATAGTATGGTATGGTTTATCAGCTATTTTTTCAACTGAATGAAAGCCACCAAAAGCTGCTTTTTTTGAAAGTTCTGCCACACTGAATTGACCTACTATCCATTCTTTCTCTAAAGAATGAAATATGTCAAATTATTTTGAAGATGTGATGATTAAGGGTCAAATATTCTGACCAGAAGCAGATAAAACTGTAATCTCATGCTCAGATGGAAATGGAGAACACCCTATGATCGGAAACTATGAAGGGTAAGGGTTTTGGTTAGGAGCAGTTCAAGTTACTTATTTGTTTGGCAGCCTTTCTGGTGGTCCCTAGTGACACTTAATCCTTGGTCCTCATATCCGTCAGTTATCTCCACTCTGTCAAGCCTTGCGGGGAGATATTTCGAAGAATAAAGAGCTCTGTCTGCTGTGCAATACACTCTTTTGGGAAAGCTATGAATAAAAATTATAGCAGTAATAGTAGAATTGATACTGCACACAATGAAAAACTCCTGTATGGGCCCCTCAGAATAACCTTCAGGTATATGTTGTATTCTTGACTCATGGTTCTACAGAGCAAGGGGAACAAAATTTTCCCTTGAGGATACACTCAAAAGTGTCTGAAAATATTTTTGATTCTTGCAACTGGGGAAAGTATAGAAGGAGGAGGTAGAGAGGAAGGAGGTTTGCTATTGGAATCTAATGAGTAGAGACCAAATAATCTGATAAATATTCCACAATGCACAGAGGAGCCATCACAAGAAGAAATAATTCATCCTAAAGTGTCAAAAGTGCTCCTTATGATAAATACTATTCCAGAGGAAACTAATCACTGAGTTAAAGAGTAGGTGCCTGACTGGTCACTTCTATGTCATTTTTTTTTAGATCATATAAGTTTAAGGAAGGAGGAGGGCAGGTTTATTAATGAATAGTATGATTCACAAATAAGTATACAACTTCTTTTTTGTGGTCCTCCTCCTCCCCTTCCTTGTTGGTACTGGAGGTTGAACCCAAAGGTGATTCACCTCTGAGTTACAACTCTAGTCCTTTTTAATTTTTTTGGAGGGGCAGGGTCTCACTAAGTTATTGAGGTTCTTGCTAGGTTGCTGAGCCAGACCTCAAAATTGTGATCCTCCTACCTCAGCCTCCCACCTGAATGGAATTACAGGTGTGTTCCATTATGCCTGGAATACAACTGTTTTGAGTTCTTTGACATTTTAGAAAATTCTTATTTTGACTTGTTAAAATGAGTATGTTCCTGAAGTGGAGAGAACAAAATGTTCTATTTGATGAAGGGTCCTTATTAATTGTTTTATATTTTCAATTACATTAAGGATATAAATCAAATTTCAGGAAAGATCTTAGAACTTAATATAGGCAGAGATCTGTAATACATCAATGTGATGCTGGGTCGGTCTCCTTTCAATCATAGTCTACTCTATAGAGATTAATACTAAGATCCTTATTTTTGATGTCTTCCATTCTGTGGTTCTTCCATATAGAGTCATACTAAGAAAATATAGAGAATGGCATAAGTGTATGCAAAAATGATGGACAGTTTTGATCAATGACATCTAAAGGAGAAAGACATCTTAAATGAGGAATTAGCAGTACTTCTGGGTATCTGTTAATCCAGAATTGTAGGAGAGTAAAGAGTTTATAAAGTTATATATATAAAGTTGGATGATCCATGTATCCCTTGGCACATCTTCCTGTCTGTTTTGTGTACACACTCTGAAGATGCCTGCCTTGGGGAAGAGTTTGTGGTGGATTGAGGCTGAAGTGTTGAGCATGAGAGGAGTCTCAGGAAAGGGCCATCTGTTTGGGTTACAGCTGCACCCTCTACAGAACTCAGTTAAGCCCTTAATCAACACATGCCAAGTAATGTCCTTTAATCCCCTGAAATACTGCAGATCTGGAAGTCATAGGGCCTTCTGTACAACACAGAACTTTTGAGGGGAACCTGAGGACATGAAAAAGAGAGGATAAATACATGTGTAAAGCATTAATCAACATTTGCAATTCTGTCCAATTGTTCTGACAAGGTTAAAATGAGAACCAAACAACTTACCAACAATCTTCTCATTGGAAAACATTACCTCGCCAAAGGAAATGATATTTCAAAGAATTGAATGGAAAAGGAGTGTTTAAAGGTCATAGATAGAATTTAAGCCTAGATGATGACTTTTTGTTGGCTCTAATTGTCAACTCTATAGACCTAAGCAAGCTACACCTAGAAGATACGCATGGGAAGGGCATGTGGGAACCAGACTTTCTGCACTGGTTTATTGACTTTACTCCATTATCAGGACATGGCTAGGCTCCCAGGTCCACCCATCCACATCCACATCCTTTTCCATGTCCACAGCCACCTTTTTAACCTATGCCCTCCTTGCATTCACTCTTTGTTTTCCTTCTCTCATTCCTGTGCTTTCTTCCAAACCCAGTTCTAAAAGGCACATATTTTGTAAGCCTTTTTAAAACTCATTCCAGTCCATTCTGATTATAATTGATTGCTCCATTTTTTGCTCAATATTTATGTTTAACTTAATGTTGTCACCAATAGCATTTGTTGGAGATTTTATGGTTATTAGACTTTGGATCTACACAGAGGATTGGGACAAGGAACTTGAAATTGAGCTGGGGTAGCAATACACTTACACAAACTTGATGCATAATATACTGTATGAGAAATTCCAGTGCTATTGGAGTTCATAGATGGGAATAAGTCTGTAATCTGCTGTGTTTAGAAAAGTAATTATGTAGGAAATGAGCCTTCCTCTTCAAAGAAAAGTGAGATTTATATAAATGGAGACAGGAAGAATATTAAATGCAGAGATGATCAAACTGTGGAGGCAGGAAAGCCATTGGCATAGTTGAAAATGGAGATCTTAAATAAACAAAGTTAGTTAAAGCATTTAAGTAGGGAAAGAAGATCATTGCATTGGCAATAGATTGGAAGACTGCAGAGGAACAGATTTCAGAAAATAATTGGTGGACTTAGGTAGTCAAGCAGGAAGTTTTCGTAAAGACACTGTCACGCCATTGCCAGTTTTCCACCAAAGAAGTGATGTGCCCAATGCTGTACTTTGGGAAGATAGAACTGGTAGCTGTGTTTAGAGGAGACTGAAATGAAGGACTAGAGCCAAAAGAGCCAAGAGTATTTACCTTGAGATCAGATCTCATAACCTTGTATTTTGCTTTATAAATTTTATTCTGTGTATCTATGTTGTATTTGCTTAACCAGATTATAAACGCCTAGCAAACAAGAGATAATCTTTTCCTCATTTATATCATGCCCCCTCTTGCCTATACAGTACTCAGGATTAAGTAACTTGGTGAGTAACTGTTGATGTTAATAGTTCATCAGGCTTAGTTGCTCCAAATGATTCTCAAACATACAACAATGATACAGGCATGAAGAATTTGTGATTTACAACATGTTATCTATGTAATATGTTCCCTAGGATCAAGAGTGGAGTGCCACTTAAATCAAATCAATCATGTTCAAGCTTTGTTCCAAGGGTCATGTTGGAAGATGGAGCAGGAGCCTGAGAAGCTACTACCATACTTTCAGAACTCTAGAAACTTACCACCTCATCAGGCTTCAAGATTCATCCTGTTCTGGAAGAATATGTATTTATACAAGGTCACAGTAGTGGTTACAGTTAGCACATGGGAGAAATTGACATTAAGTTTGAAAAGCTCTGAGGCCATCTGTCTGCCTGATCCATGGAAAGTATCAGTCCCTATTACAGATTTAGGCTAAGCCCATATGTCAATCTGCAAAACAGCACTGCAGTTAATTAAGAGATTCTCCCTGGTCAGTTTAGTCATGGCCAATTAAAATGGCTGTAGCAATTTTCTTGAGCTCTGAATTCTAGATTGTCTTGTTCTACTATTTAACACATTACTGTTCACAAGTTTTATTTTCATGAAGACTGCACATTTCTCAAGTGTAGACTTTAGGTCTTAATATTGCTTTTGTAATCTGCTTAGCACCCAGCACAAAAGAGAATATGAATTAGTGGTCAGAAAATAATTCTCGAATTGAACTGTTGCTAGAACTCCCCTTCTCAAAAATATGGAAGAGCATCTATCCCTTCAAATTTATTCTTCATGGTGAAGATGCACTTCTGGTTTTAGTCTGGATCACTTGGGGACTTTGGAAAGTCTCCATATTGCATAACATTTTAAAAATGACAGAAACAAAGAGACTACAAGGAGCAGCTCCCTGCTTTTCAGTTCTACCTAGGGCATTGATAAAGCCATATCTTTTTCTTTCAGCCAGTTCCTATAATATATCATTTTTCCTTGCTTTCCCCAATAAGGAGCCTGACAATCATTCATAAGCATCACTTCAGATATCTACTAGAAAGAAATCTGAAGTAATACACACATGCAAAAAAATAATAAAATTATTTGCCATTTCAAGAGTTGGAAGTAATACCAGTTGCATCTTTGGCACAACTCACAAGTCGATAAGGGCATCACTGTATGGAACATCATGCTAATAAAAGCTAGCCTTTACTGAAGACTCATCATTTCTCCTCCAAATGTGATTCTCTTCTCCTTGCAGTGATTGTTTTAGAATGAACTTTTGACCCCATTCTCACCCAAGGAATGAGAGAAACTTAGAAAGTTTCTAGAAAAATCTGTCTTGCCCTTTATTTCTGAATATGAGCAAGAATCAATGCCATGTGTGGCCACAATGTTGTCCATGGGTGGTAATAATGTGACCAAGAGAGGATGCAGCTTTGGGATAAAATCAATGCTGAGATTAACATCCAAAAGAGAGAGAAAACTGGGGTCTTTGACAATCCATTACATTGTCAATTATTTTGTGCTAGAATTCTGTCCTTCCAGATTCCAACTTCTATCAAAAAAGCATTTACTTATTGTTATAACTGTGTTGAGGTGGGTGGTGTTGCTTTAGCCAAAATATCTCTGGGCAAGAGAATGTCATACTTTTACAAAGGTGATCTTCATCCTCCTTTATAGTTCCCCTCTGTAAAGTTGGCCCTGTCTTCATTCTCACTCTCAAGTGGGCAAAGTGAATTTAGATCATGAAACAACTTTCCTAAGTCCCTAGAGCACATGAATGCATGCTGTAGCTGTCATTTTTCCTTGAGAAGTCTGACTGTAGAGTCCACACTCTGAAACATACTCTTAGACCCACACTCTTAGAAACCATCAGTCAATTCTCTTCCACAAAAAGAGCAAAAGGATCACAATAGGAGATACACAGGCTGGACATGTTGAAATTTCTAAAAAGTCCTTTTAACACATAAAGGGAAAGGGATTATGTGTTTATACAAAGTTGAAGATATTACTAAGATGCTAATGCCACCCATGACTTAAAAATCTATGTGTGAAAAGTGTTTAATTTGCTTCTTTCCTTTTAGAAGCCTGAGGCTATATTTTAGAAGGAAAGAAAGCTTCACCTCCATAAATCAGATTCACTCCAAATTCCACGTGGGCTGTCTCAGGCTCATGGAAGGCAGAGTTGGTAGGTGGGGATGGTAAAGTCTTTTGAGGTGGCTAGTGAATTTCCCTGAGGAATGCGTATGTGAGAGTGTAAGCTTCTAGGACAGATTCTGCACAGTGTCACAGTCCCTACTATCTGTGCACCACTGCTCCTGGAGGGGCCCCCTGGACCTGGAGCCACTCCAGGATTCCATGTCCTCAACATTCTAATTTCCCTGGAATCAGCCATTCCTCTTTTCAACTCTACTCTTCCCTAGAATTCATAAAAGATTTCCTCTTTCTCAAAGTTTTTCCTTTTTCCTTAGAGTTTGAACAAGGTTCAAAAGCATTTAAAGTTGAGGTATACTTTGGGTTTTTTGAAGGATAATCTTCCTTTTGTGTATTATCACTTCAATCCACTTAAAACTTCCTTAAGATGATGTATCTGCTCAAATGAACAGTTCTCTTGAAACAAGGTCTATAATCAGAACATTAAATGATCTTTAGATAAAATGTAATAAACAATTTGGAAAGAGCTTCCTAAAAATCTTTCATGTTATACCCAAATGTCTGTGTGTGTTTACTGGAAATTACATGTGATTTCAAGGCTCATCATTGGATATTTTCCCCAAAATCATTACCAAATGGGTTATAAACACTTTGATAAGTATTTTTAGATTCATCCAATGGGAAAGTAAGTTTGACTTTTTTTTTTTTTTTGTATTTTCAGTAATTTACTTCAGGGCATTAATATGTAGTTAGTGAGAGGGAAATGTGTGTTAGTAAAGTTTTTCTCAACATGTAAACCTTTCCTTTTTACAAAAAAATTCAAACATAGCTCTCCTTCAAAAACCACATAATCCAAACTTTCAAAACCAATATGACAGGAACTTCTCTAGGGAATTTATTTCCCTGTGAAAGAAACTGAGAATTTTTTTTTTAAATTTCTGACTCTTAACTTGTATGCAACAAGAGTTGATAAATCCTAATGAGACTAGATTTTAAGATATATTTGGTTCTGGAAACACAAATGCCTGGCTGTTATTAGATATTTGAGATTTTATTTCATATAATACCAAACTTTTTTGGTTTTATATTTGCAGAATATACTCATCACATTAAAATGTGTCTGCACATGTTCACGTCATATATTCTGAAAGTACATGGTGACAAAACCAGACATGATGAAGATACTAAGGATCTAAACAAGTTCTGGTGTCTCATGTTCCCTTAGATAAATAGCTATCCCACCCTCCTCTAGTCCACTTTGTTTTATTCCCTTTTCTGTATTCCCCAAATTCTTCCTTCCCCTTCTTTTCATTCATTTCTGATGGGGACCATCGGTTCTTTCATTGTTTCTTTCTCTTCCTTTCCCCCCTCCTGAACCAGCCAGGGTGAGGACTGGGATTCAATTTCCAACATACATTTCTTATTTCTGCTTTTTCCTTTTTCATATAATTCTGTCCTTGTCTTATGGGCATCATGTTGTTTCTAATGTTTTCTTTTTAAAATCATTACCCTGTTTCTGAATTATTTGTGTCTTCTCTGATGTCACTTTTCCTGTGTTGCTCTCTGGCATACAGTAGGTTTCCTCCAACTGAATAGTAATCCCCAGTGGTCCATTCACATTTTAGGATGGAGCAGTGGTGATTATCTGGTTTTCTTCTTTGGGCAGGATCAATTGGCAAGTATTCCTCACTTTAGGGTGCACCCAGTAGGAAGTGACCATTATTCTAGAAAGTTCTAGCTGCTGCATGTTGAGCGCTTTGTGTTCGGATACCAGTGCCTGTGTTAGCCATCCTATTTTTTCTTACACAAGTTTCGTTTAGTTTGTTTAAAGAGAAAAGAAGCCTGCTGTTTGTCACCTGGAAGAAAAACACTGCACTAGGACTCACTCTGTGTGTAATTGTGTAATTGGGAGAACATGGTAAAGTCAGCTATTATACAAACTTTCACTTATCCCTGATTGGCAACTCTATGAAGATCAACATCTTTGTTAAAGGACAAAACTTTCTACCACATCCCACTCGCACTTTTGATGATGAGGCTGTCTAAAGCTTACATTCTAAATTACCACTCAACAATTTTACATTTCCAGAAATTTCAGAATTTTCATATCTTCTGATGATTCCCATAATTTCTTGACATTGTTATTTTAATACTTTTTATTACCTCTTATTTAAAAATTGATTCAATGCTGGGGCTGGAACAGAGGCTCAGTGTTAGAGTGCTTGCCTGGCATGGGCAAGGAACTGGGTTCAAACCAGAGTACCGCATATACAACCATGTGTCAGAAAAACAAAAACCAGATGAATAAATGAATAAAATTGATTCTCTCTCTCTAATTTTTTTTAAAAAATTGATTCAACAAAATTTAAAAACATAAGATTAGAGATAGTAGGATATTTAACCTCCTTGTGCTCATTTAATATCAATAGTTTGAGAAAATTTTATCCATCGTTTTTATTCTTGAAATATTCAATGGAAATCCAGGTGTTATGCCATATATCCCATGAACACATCAATATACATCTCTAACTCTGAAATTCGTACTTATACAAGGATTCTTATGCCAAATAAATAAACCCTGAAAGATTTTGTGATACACTAATATTATTCCAATTTTTTTCAGTTTGAAAGGTGACATTTTATAATTTGAGTAATTCCAATTGAGATCCAGTTATAGTCTACAGAATGTATTTTTTCCATTTTTTTATTGTATGGATATAGAGATACAATTGAGATAGAAACATTATCAAACATTCAAGAAACAATGTATATATACTTAGTTATCCAAGGCTAATGCCACATCATGGATGCCCAGCTTGGGTTCCCCCCGTTGCTGTTTCCCCTAGAAGAACTTCTGAGTTAAATGGATATCTTGTGGAGGGCAGAGATCTCCTTCTGAGATGTTTCCCCCAAATTCCCACCCTCCAGTTCCTAGGAGTTCTTCCTGCACCCTCCTGCCCCGTCCCCCTCCCTACACCTCCAAGTATCCTAGAGAGACATTTCCCTGTTGCGTTGAGAATCATACAATTTGAAGTTATTATCTTAGCCATCTAACATACTGCTTCCCAATGTATTCTAGCTTCCACAGATGAAAGATACCATTCCGCCCTTGAGTCTCTGAGATCAGGATAATTCATTTAGCATAATTCTTTCCATCTCCATCCATTTGATATCAAAAGCCATAATATCATCTTCTCTAATGGCCGAGTAGTATTCCATTGTATATATGTACCAAAGTTTTGTATCCACTCATTGAGTGAGGGGCATCTGGGTTGGTTCCATAATCTAACTATAGTAAATTGAGCTGCTATAAACATTGATGAAGCCACATCACTATAATATGCTGATTCTAACTCTTTTGGGAAAATACCCAGGAGTGGGATAGCTGGGTCATAAGGTGGTTCCATCCTTAATTTTTTGAGGATTCTCCACACTGCTTCCCATAGTGGCTGAACCAGTTTGCAGTCCCACCAGCAGTGCAACAGCATTCCTCTTTTCCCACAGCCCCTCCAGCATCTGTTTTTGTTAGAATTTTTCATTTTTGCCACTCTAACAGGAGTGAGGTGGAATCTCATTGAAGTTTTGATTTGCATTTCTCTTATAGCTAATGATGTAGAGAAATTTCTCACATATTTATGGGCTTTCGGGACTTCCTCTGGTGAGAAGTTTCTTTTAATATCTGTAGCCCAGGGGCTGGAGCAGTGGCTCAGTGGTTTCAGCACTTGCCTGGCAAGCACAAGGACCCAGGTTCAATCCCCAGCACCATGTATGCAACTAAGTTTTGGAGCAACTTAAGGCCATGTGAAAAACTAAATAAAGTTGTTTCTCTCTTTCTCTGTCTCTCTCACTGCCCCTCTCTCTTTAAAAATAAAAAGAAGATCTGTAGCCCATTTATTGATTGGATTATTTGTGAGTTTGGTGTTTAGTTTCTTTAGTTCTTTATATATTCTGGATATTAGCCCTCTGTCCGAGGTGTAGCAGGCAAAGGTTTTCTCCCATTCTGTAGGTTCTCTCTTGATGCTCTTGACTATTTCTTTGGCTGTGCAGAAATAAATGAATGCATCCCATTCATTTATTCTTGATTTTACAGCTTGAGCCATAGGAGTTTTGTTAAGGAAGTAGCTGCGGACTCCTATATGCTGTAGTATTGACCCTACTTCTTTTTCTAGTAAGTTTAAAGTTATTGGCTTAATATCCAGGTCTTTGATCCATTTTGATTTAATTTTTGTGCAGGGCAAAAGATAAGGATCCAGCTTCAGTTGTCTACATATGGCTGTCCAGTTTGTCCAACACCATTTGTTGAACAGGCTATCTTTCTTCCACACTATGCTTTTGCCCCCTTTATCAAATATCAAATAGTTAAATATATGGGAATTTGTCTCAGGATCTTCTATTCTTTTCCACTGATCTTCGGTTCTGTTTTGATACCAATACCATGCTGTTTTTGCTACTATGGCTCTGTAGTATAATTTCAGGTCAGGGATTGAGATACCCCCTATTTCTTCCTTTCTATAAAGTACTGTTTTGGCTAGTCTGGGTCTCCTGTTATTCCATATGAACTTGAGAATTGCTTTTTCTATATCTGTGAAGAATGCCATAGGTATCTTGATGGGGATTGCATTGAATCTGTATAGGGCTTTGGGTAGAATGGCCATCTTTATTATATTGATTCTGCCTAACCATGAGCATGGAATGATTTTCCATCTCCTCAGGTCTTCTGTAATTTCTTTTTTTAGTGTTTGATAATTTTCTTTGTAGAGGTCCTTAATATCCTTTGTGAGGTTAATGCCCAAGTATTTCATTTTTTTGGAGGAGATGGTAAATTAGAGAGTTCCTGATTTCTTCTTCTGTGGATTTGTTGCTGGAGTAAAAGAATGCTAGTGACTTACTGGAGTTGATCTTGTAGCCAGCTACTTTGCTAAAATCACCTATAAGCTCTAGGAGTTTTCTGGCCGATGTTATTGGGTCTTTAGGTATAGAATCATGTCATCAGCAAATAGAGGTACCTTAACTTCCTTTTTTCCTATATGAATACGTTTGATTTCCTTGTCTTGCCTGATAGCTCTGGCAAGGGTTTCAAGGACTATATTGAACAAGAGAGGGGAGAGCGGACAGCCTTGTCTAGTACCTGAATTCAGTGGAAGTGATTTCAGTTTTTCTCCATTGAGGATAATGTTGGCTATGAGTCTGTCATAAATGGATCTGACATAGTTAAAGTATCTTCCCTTAATCCCTATCTTTTCCAAAGTTTTGAGCATAAAGTGGTGTTGAATTTTATCAAATGTCTTCTCTGCATCTATTGAGATATGCTGGTGCGAGCGCTTATGTTAAAGGACTTTAAAATCAGCTCTTGTACACAGTGGGCACAGGTAGAGAATTATTGTGTGCCGTGATTGAGTTAAAGATCTTGTGCCAAATCCTCTCCTTCCCAGGCTCCGCGGGCAGCTACTGGAGGTGGAGATCGAACTCCCAGCACCACACAGTCCCTTTGGGAAAGGGCCCAATCTCCGGGGCGATAGATTCTGGTTTTCTGACTGTGGCTGCGGAGGTGCCAAGACCGTTTTTTTTTTTGTTTTTTTTGTTTTGTTTTTTTTTTTTTGCTGAGCAACCCACCCTGCCCTCAAGGAAACATCTCAATGGCTGGCGGGATACTGCCGCTTGTGCAAACAGCTATAATTTCGCTAATGTGAGCATTTAATTCCCAGCGGTTTATACAAGACCATGTAAATTAAGAGCAGTCAGATTAGGGAGTTCCCAGCGGCCTGGTTAGGGTACTTGGTTAGGAAACTTGCTCCATTCCCCCCCCTCTGGAGTAGCTCCCTTCCCCTGGGTGTGGGGCAGGTTGCCACTGCTCCACTAAGATCTCCTTTATATTTGTTAATGGACCACGTTATTCCTTTGGAGTTAAAAAATTAGGGGGGATAATGTTCCCCCAAACTGGGAGCTTTGTCCTACGGTGGGAATCTGAGTGCTCTCCTGCAGTATGAGATGATTCTCAGGAGCATCTCGGAGTCACTGTAGATGGGGTGGATGCCATCTTCTGGACTAAAAACTACAAAATGTGTTTAAGGGTTGAATCTTTTAAATTGATTTAATTCCATAACAGGTTTTTTGTGTGAATTTTTTTCACTCCACATTAAAGTCACCTACTTTATTTTGGTAACAAATAATCCTTCAATGGATATAGCAAAAAAGCTTCCATGACAGTACAGCCAGCCAAAAGGTACTAAGCATGAACGTGCAATCTTCTTATAGGAAGAGGGAATGAATCATTGGTCAATAATATAATCCTGTGCACATTCATTTGATCAGATAGAGAAACTGAGACCTTTGCTCTATAGACGGTCCAACATTCTGAATTTAACTTACTGATTCCTCATGGTGTTTGTTAGTTCGTATTCCATATTGCCTGGAAAATATTATTTAGGTCAATAGTAGTAGTGATTAAATGTGGGCTCAATTTTATTTTTCTTGTCAAGACTATTTCATATATCATACTATGTATCCCCATTGTATCTCCTCCAAATTCACAATATAGCTGATCAATCCACTTATACTAATGCTAAGTGTGATCACTGGGCTCAGTTGGTAACAGCCTGATCCCTTCATGATAAAATTCCTCATCAACATCCATCTTATGATTTTGCATCTAATAATGATTATTTTATTTCTAGGACTTTTATTATACAGAATAGTGAGTTTCAATGTGTATATTCATATGTATATATAAAATATTTTAATCTTTTCTAATTTCTAAATGATGTTTATTGCCTAGATCTGTTGTTTCCTTAGGGACTAAAACATATGTTTCTCTTAAATTCTACTATCTATCTTCATTTAATAGACAAGGGCAATAATAAGTTATGGTCAAATCCCCACCTTGAATCCTCTCGGCTGCATTTACTTTATACTTTTGGATCTGAGAAACCTTTCATTTGAAAAAAAATATTAAAAACACTTTAAATATCACTGGGCTAGAGACTCTCCTGTGTATTTTCTTCTTCTAATGGTTTATGATTCAGTGACTTGTGAAGAACCCATGATTCATGATAAGACAAAGAAGTACAACTGTTAGGGAAAAGTTCTGCTATGAGTGTCCAGCAGTATCTGATTACGTTCTCCCTCTGGATTAGAAGACCCTGGAACATTATAAAACCATGTACAGCAGCATTTTGTTTTGGTAAGGTGAGAAAGAATGATCCTCAAGGCTTTAGTTCTTAGAAGCTATGCAGGATAATTATTAGATCAAGCTGTACAAATATATGTACTTCACAACAATGTCAGATATAAAATTGGGATTCCAAAGTATAACAAAATACAACCTCTTTCTTTCTTCCTTCCCCACTTTATCCTACACAATAAGACCTTCAGCTTTACTTAAAAGAACCTGAAACTGTGCCCATTCTTACAGAATGGTAATATGTTCTCCCATGTTCAAAGAAACATGGGGGCACCCATCATTAACCTTTCTTTTAACCCTTCATCCACAACCTGGCTGCTTTGAAGCCATACTTACCCCTGATGTAGAACACGGCTCTGATCTCTACTCTATCCAATATGCTAAAGTTCCCTCATTTCCTTTAAAATGGAAAAAAATTCTGTCTGTAATGTTTCTGCTTCATTTCATTACGTGAATAGAAATTCAATCTTGAATGCACAATGATTTACAGATATTTTAATCTCCTAAATCAAACCCACCTCCTCCTCTCTTAAGACACACATTTTATGGAGCCTGGAAGAGTGGATCATCTGAACAAACAACAGCCACTTTATTGAATATTAACTGCTCCCTTTGTTGATTTGACTGAGAAGTACAGGTGGCCCATGCTCTGATATGATAGAGAACATTGCTGGATCCTTTCTTTTTTTTTTTTTTTTTTTTTTTTTAGGGCTGAGGACCGAACTC
>PVKS010016409.1:0-44032 GCA_004027875.1 Aplodontia rufa | reverse complement strand
TTTTTTTTTTTTAAAGAGGGGACAGTGAGAGAAAAATAGAGAAGCAATCTTTATTTAGTTTTTCATATAATCTTCATTCCTAGGACACTTCGTTGTGTACATAGTGCTGGGATTCAAACTCACGTAACTTGTACATGCCAGGCAAGCACCGACTGCCAAGCGACCACTCCAGCCCTGATTTTTTTTTTTTTTTAAAGGAGAGACAGTAGAGAGAGAAAGAAAGAATTTTATTCAGATTTTCATGTGGCTTTTGTTGCTCCAACAGTTTGTTGTATACATGGTGCCAGGGTTCGAACCCACATTCTTGTACATGCCTGGTAAGCTTGTAACCACTGAGCCACTGCTCCAGCCCCTGTTAATATTTTTTTTTTTTTTTAAAGAGAGAGGGACAGTGAGAGAGACAGAGAAAGAGAGAAACAACTTTATTTAGTTTTTCACATGGCCTTAGTTGCTCCAACACTCAGTTGCGTACGTGGTGCTGGGGTTTGAACCCAGGTCCTTGTGCTTGCCAGGCAAGCGCTGAAACCACTGAGCCACCGCTCCAGCCCCCCTGTTAATATTTTTTGAAAACTGTTTTTTTAAAGGATGTAAAAACCATAAAGGCTGTTTAAACTAATCAGCTTATTTACATCTGTGAAAACTGAGGCCCTACGAAGTTAATTGATGAACTAAAGTTTGTTATTTCATTACACTTTATTTTTTATTTTTTTAGAGAGACAGAAAAAGAGAGAATCAATTTTATTTAGTTTTTCATCTGGCATTAGTTGCTTCAACACTTTATTGTGTACCTGGTGCTGGGGTCTGAACCCTCGTCCTTGTGCACACCAGATAAGCGCTGAGCCCCCACTCCACTCCCTCATTCCCCTTTCTTATTGTTGGTATTGGCTTTGTGGCCCGATATACTTTCCTTAATACCTGTGAATTGGCATTTATAATATATAGGAAGTTATTCTTTATCAGTAACTCTTAATCTTTTTTTTGAATTGTGTTAATACCTGGAATCCACACTTCCCAAATAGAACAAATTTATAGGCCTTCTGGTTAATATGCTATTGCCATCTCTGAAAGAATATACTTAATAAGTTAGTTTGAATCCTCTGTGAGAATAAACTTGTGGTATCTGTTCTTAATCTTGGATTGAAGAAATTTAATTAGGATGTCTGAAACTGCATCTTCAGAAAAATGTAATATTGATGAGATCAAAGATAGCAGAATCTGTGTCATTGATGCCAATACTTACAAAATAAAATATAAATTTTACATTTAAAAGAGGCTATGTAGAGAAACATATTCCGTGTTAAAATAAGTGGCATAAACTACTATTCCTTGTTTTCTTCCAGATCATTATTATATCTGTATTCAAAATACTTCCTAATTAAAAAAGCCATCCATATATTTTTCCCCAGTTGAAAACCCAGATTATTAAGGAAATAACAAGTGACCTTATATCTCACGCAAGATATTTAAAATAAGGGATGAATTCCATAGGTGAATTGATAAAGCTTTGTCCCAATGAAGAGTCTCTTAAATAAGAGTTTGATTTTTATGGTATAAGAAGATGAAATTATGGACAAATGGGTTGAAATAGAGTGATTTCTGAGCCAGAAAAAATGATTATTCTAAAAAAAAAATTTTTTTTTTTTTTTGAGAGAGGGAGAAAGAATCAATTTTATTTTAATTTTTTCATCTGGCCTTTTTTTCTCCAACACTTGGTTATGTACTTGGGACTGGGGTAAGAACCCAGGTCCTCTATGCCAGGCAAGTGCTAGAATCCCTGAGCCACTACTCCAGCCACAATTCTGAAAATATTAAAGGAAAATCCTTTAGCCTATATTTTAAACCAATGATTGAAGTATTTCCTCTTATGTTCTTATTGAACATTTCCTCTTAATGTTTGCAAAGTTGTAAGTTAAATTTTTTTCAGTTGAATCGATTTTATGTTTTTAAAGAGAGAGGAACAGTGAGAGAGAAGCAATTTTTATTTAATTTTTCATGTGACTTTCATTCATGTGACACTTTGTTGTGTACGTGGTGCCATGGTGCTGGGGTTTGAACTTGCATACTTTTTTTTTTTTAATTTTTATTGAGTTTTTCACATGGATTTCGTTGCTCTGACACTTAGTCGTGTGCATGGTGCTGGGGTTTGAACCTGTGAATTCGCACATGCTGGGCAAGTTCAGTAACCGCCAAGCCACCGTTCCAGCCTCTGAATTCACGTAATTGGGCATGCAAGGCAAGCTCCGTAATGGCCAAGCCACCACTCCAGCCCCTGAATAGATTTTTTTTAAGCAACAAATTTCCCAACTTTTAGAACTCATTATCAAAATTTCTTTGTACCATGAGTAATCAGACTACTTTGTAAGTTAGGAATTCTTCATAGGATATTATTTCAAAAGTATATGCTAGTATAATAAGACAACATAGTGAATTACTAGCCAGCAAATGTGTTTACTAAGCAACAGTGCACTAAAGATGGGATCTGTTTTTCACTATACATGGAGAATCCTAAGTGAAAGATTCATAAGTAGCAATGTCTGTTAAGGATTTTTTGAGATCTTGTATATTACCTTTTAAATGTGTTGTAATGTTTTTAAATAACTAAAAATATGTTTTATGGCTTATTTTTACCTTAAATGTAATATGACAAGTAGAGAAAACTTGTTCAGAAGAGTCCTTCCTTCACGTTAACAAAAGCCACCCATTTCATAAAGGATTTAACTTTGATTAACCTACTCTGTTATATCAACAAATGGAATGTCACTAGTTGATGTTATTTGTAGGTGCAGCTTAATTTACAGAATAGCTTTACTTTCCCTCTCACCAAAATATATCACAATTTTGATGTTAACTCAAAGTAAAAAATTCGATGGTTCATTAAGCCTAGTTGTAGCATTCATTGACAAGAGATTTGTCATTTTAAAAGTAACTGCTACTTTTCTGCAGTCTTTACTGCTCAGTTTGTAACCTTAGATTCCATGTCAGGGAAAGCATGGAGTTAACCACTTAGTATATTGAAATGAATATTCATCAGTAAATTGATGTGCCATGGCAGTCCCATTTTTCAGTCTTCCTGCTCCGTTAGTCTTTTCCCATTTTAATATAGCTTATCATGTAAAAGGGACTAGCTCAAAATCTTTAGAACTATAATACTATATTTTTGGCCATATTAATAGTCTTTTCATAGTTATTTATTAGTTTATAAAACATGTATTTGTTTCAGAGGAACATTCTTTAATCTGATGTTATTGAAGTTAGGCATTTTTGCTAAGTATTTTTGATACATGCAGATAATTGCTTAAAATTCACTTTGACAAAAAGAGTGACATTTTGTAGTTTTTATTATTTATTTTTTTGGTACCAGGAATTAAACCCAAGGGCGATTAACCACTGACCCATATCCTCAGCCCCATTTTGCAGTTTTTAAAAACAGCATATCAATTGTTTTATTATCCTAGAAATTTATTTAGCTTAATCATTTTAATGAAGCTTGAATTTAAGTCCTAATTATAGTTTTTAAGTCCATTTTTAATCCATATAGAAAGAGAATTACATACATTGATTCTAAAGTAAAATTCTTGAGTATATATTTAAATAGTTGATATTTATTCACTACGTTAAAATAACATATGAACACATGCATGGAAATTACTGTGTAGTAGGCAGATGCAGATCACTTACAAACTTCATCTGCATTTTAAATGCTAAAAGGAAAAGTGTCTGTAAATAAGATCTTTCCTGTTACATATGTAGATTATGAGGTCACTTATCACTAAAGTACTGACCATATGCATTATAACAGGAATTTGACACCTGTCACTGGAAATGGTACTTAGAAGCCAGATAAGACAACGAAGTTGAGGGAGGAGAATAAGATGTGGGTAGGAGACTGTAATTTATAATTCACAGTGCTTAAGAATGAAAACTGTCCAGGGTAACTGAAAAGCTCTATCCTTGATTTTAGGATTTGCATACAGGGAACTCTGTGGGTTAACAAAATTGATTAGGAGCACTAATAGAATTAGCAGAAAATTAAATATATAATGTATTTTTCTCACACTGAATGTTTCATTGAAGTAAATGTCCTATTCTAAAAGTCTACTTCTGAGTTAAATGTAATTAAATTATTTTATTACGTTACACTTGCAGATGACTATGTCAGAATTTTATCCTAATGTTTGAGCAGTACAGTATAGCATTGCTAGTAGTTATACTATTTTCAGATTAATAATCTGTCATATATGAGAATTCATCTAAAAAGAAGTAGTGTCTTTCTGTTTCTCTATGTGATTATTTTGCCCAAAAAAGCTTTCATTTTTTAAGTAGCACAAAAGCTGTAATTGGCATGCTTTGTAAGGAAGTGTCAATGTGCAAGAGAGTGGCGATCACTAAGAATTCTTTTACGTGTTCTTTCCCCTTTGCACCACCGCCTCCTCAGCAGGGTCACTGAGATCACTAGCTTTTCTTGAAATGGCCATTTTCACTGGCAGGTGCATTATACCCTGTATTTTCAGATTGTTTTTCCATTCTGAATGTTTGGCAGGTTGATTGCTCTGGCTGCATTGACGGAGAAAGGGCTGACAAATGCGGTTGGGCTGGCTGAAAAGACAGTGATTACTGTTTTCCTTTGTGGCTGATTGAGGCCCTTGAAAGGAAAAATTTTAACCTTCACCATTTGGTTCAAAAGTATGAGCATATATTGAAATCATTCGTGCCATTTATCCTAGTTCTGTAAACTTGTCAGAACGTAAAAATCGCTCAATTTCAAGTAATGTAGGATTGGCATACGTCATTATCATTTTGATTAAGTTGGAGGTTGTATCATTGTGTGCATTATACAGTGTCATCTGAAGCTTTCTTTCCACAGGTACAGTTATATTTTTATTGCTTATACTATAGAGTTAGAAAGATTTTCATAGCTCTATAAACCCAACACTATGTGTGTGGTTTGGCAGCTGGTGTGGCCTACAAGCTACATTTTGTTTGCAGGGTAAAGGCTTGTCTGTAGGCCTCCTGGAGTGCGGGTAATTGCACAGACTCACCATTGGGGAGAGACACAGGATTGGAGGCAGTCAAGCGTAAGAATGTTATGCCATCCCATTGCCACCTTGTAGCAGAAAGACACAATCCCAGCAGTGCCATCTGGTTGTTGCTATCTAGTCAGCTGGCTTGGCTGCTGGGACCTTGACTTGGCAGCTGGTTCCTATCCTTGACCATTCTTTTGTGTACATTGTATGTATGTGTATTTTAGATAATTTTGTACATGGGTCAAGGAAATGCTGTAACTAACAGTAAAGTCCCCATGTTGAACAGGCTTTCATTACTTGAGATACGTTCTGCTGCAGGTGTCTGCTGCCTCCCCTTATAGATAGACAGCACATGCTTAGATGATAAAAATAAGCATTTTCTTCATAAAAACCTATATCGGTTTGTAGCAAAAGAGAAGGTAAGCAGGGGTATATGTCCTGTAACATTTTTAAATAAATGATTTTAAATTGTTTCCTGGTTTGGGAATGTGAGATTTGGTAATTTAAAGTCTTATAAACATATATCTTGATGTATATTTTTATCAGAATTAAAGCATTATTATAAGTGCTTATTGCCACATTATACAACAGTGGATAATGAGACTTGCATTTAAAATGACAGAATAGAAAATGTGGTCCCATAGCTATTATCTTAAAATCTGCCTCTCAAATAGCAACCTGAGAGTTAATGTAAGCCGTCTTTATGCCATATGAAGACCCATTAGACACTGATGGTTTCAGATCACAAGTAAGCAGCCAGCTCTGTGGGCTATTTTAGACATTTGATTTTCTTCATTCTACAGCATTAATGTGTCAGCATGCTATATAAAACTATGCAGGAGTTGCATGTTGTTCTGTCTGGAATGATGAATGCTTACAAGCTTTTAGAGACTTCCAGGAGGAATTCACCCTACTTGCTTATATATCTTATTTCCGCTTATGTAGCTATAGAATTTAGTATGACTGTTGATGAGATACCACATAGGTATGTATAAAATCCAAGAGGTTCCACTTATTCTTTAAGATCATGTTAGGAAAGTTCATATTATTTGTACTTGTTATCACAGTGGTTTACTTTTGCTTTTATCTAGGGAGTTGTGATACTTTCTGAAATACCTCAGAGTTGCAGCTGTTTCCATAAAAATACCATTTGTTTTTCAGATGAAGAGGAAGATGATGATGTAGTGACAGCTAAACCACCAATTGAACCTGAAGAAGAGAAAGCTTTAAAAAAAGATGAAGAAAGTGATAGTAAAGGTATCTTAAGGAATTAAATTTTAAATTTTTTGTTGATTCTTAAGATTTCTTTTATTAATTATTAAATAATTAGAATGAAAGGCTCTAAATAAATAAAAAGAGGTGAATGTTAAAAGTGACTGTGGTATTCCCTGATCCCTGTGACATGATTTTACTAATATAAATCATACTGAAAAACAAAATGTTAATTTTCCAGCTCCTCCTCATGAGCTGACTGAAGAAGAAAAGCAACAAATCTTGCACTCTGAGGAATTTTTAAGTTTCTTTGACCATTCTACAAGAATTGTAGAAAGAGCTCTTTCTGAACAGATTAACATCTTCTTTGACTACAGTGGAAGAGATTTGGAAGACAAAGAAGGGTAATGTTTAATTGCTAACATTATAGCTTCAGCAGTGTTAAATTAAGATTAAGCATGACATAAGTTATAACACAATCTTTTTGGGGGTTTGTTTTTTTTTTCTATAGAGAGATTCAAGCAGGTGCTAAACTATCATTAAACCGACAATTTTTTGATGAACGTTGGTCAAAGCATCGGGTTGTTAGTTGTTTGGATTGGTCATCTCAGGTAAAAATAAACTTGGCTACTATGAACTCATTTTTAATTATAATTAGCACGCAACTTTAATCATAGGAACTTTGTATAATTAAATCAATATATTTCATTTAAAATCAGATAATGAATGGTGGTTCTAATGTTGCCATATTCTTTTTGTCTTATTCACTTTGGAAGAAAGAAATGGATTATTTATATTTGAAATTTAAGACTTTATGCCAAAGCTCAATTTTACTACCTTCACTTACTTACAAAATACTTTGTATTTAAATGTTTTAATGTTAAAAGTTTTTAAATAATTAACTCTACTAATTTAAAACTAATGCCAGGAATACTTGCACATACATGGAATCCTAATTAATTAGGAGACTGAGTCAGGAGGGCTCACAAGTTCAATGCCAGCCTGGACAATTTACCAAAGCACCCTTCCCCAAAACAAATAATAAATAAAATTGTACTAATATCTCAATGAATCCAACTCTAGAGATATCTTTGTTGGGTGAATGTTAGGTATTTGTACTTTCAGAATAATCTGATTAAAAAGATAGTCCAGTAAGTAGGAACATGAAATAATCCTTATTATGCATTGCCTTTCTTTTCCACTTGGTTCTTACGAGCAGTATCCAGAGTTACTCGTGGCTTCTTATAATAACAATGAAGATGCTCCTCATGAACCTGATGGTGTGGCCCTTGTGTGGAATATGAAATACAAAAAAACTACTCCAGAGTATGTGTTCCACTGCCAGGTAAGATGGTCTTTAACAGTCTTTTCGAAGTTTAAGGAATCATTAATGAATTTAGACAGGTGCCTTTTTTCTTTTCTTAACATAATGATTTCATTGGATTGGCATTTACTAACCCACTTTTTGTTTGCAAACAGATGTAACAGAAAACTGAATTCTTTAGTTTAACATAATCTGGCTTTTGTAGCTTTTCTGACATGTCTTATAATGTTTAAACACACTGAAAGCCCTTTGCAGTTGTGATTTTCTGTTCTTGTGATTGATCATATAAGGAATCTTTTGTAATATATATTTCTACAGGGAGTTTCTCAGGAACTTGTTTACTGAATATACAATTAGATGGTTGGCCCACTGAATTACTTATATATGGCCTAAGGAGTTGAAACCTAGATAGTTTTAAGTAGAAACATATGGTTGAAGTAGGAAACAGTTGCAGATTTTAAGTGGACTTATCAGACAGAATTTGCAAGTCTTTCCTGGTTGCATAGGTGAAAATCTTTTAATAATGTCATAATCCTAAATAAACCCTTAACTTGAATTAAAACTATATATACTCTGTCAGATTATAGTCATGCATCAGTTGCAGGGCAAGTTATCTTTATAATACTGTAATCAAATGGAATAATTTTTTACTTTCTTTGATAAGTTGCTTTAAAAATACAATTATATAAGTGGTCATTACATTTGACTTTTAAGCAAAAATATTCTCAATATTTTAATGAATTTGTTTCTATAACTACAAACACTTTACAATGCAGATGGAAATATTTTGAATAATAAATTGATTTTTATAACTTTATTAGATTATTTTAAATCTGAAATATAAAAATCCCACTTCCTTGCAGTCAGCTGTGATGTCTGCTACATTTGCAAAATTTCATCCAAATCTTGTTGTTGGTGGTACATATTCAGGCCAAATTGTGCTTTGGGATAACCGTAGCAATAAAAGAACTCCAGTGCAAAGAACTCCACTGTCAGCTGCTGCACACACAGTAAGTATAATAAGGTTATTTCCCTTAGACTTCTGTGCTCCTTCACCATTAACTACTTAGTGGTGTTTGTCAGAGTGGTTTGATGTATGAATTCCTTATCATTTAGCAACCAAAAACAAAGGCCTTTTTTCTTTCTCAGGAACTTGGGCCTCTTCTGAGAGTCTTTTGTTAATCCATGGAATAACATCAAACTTCATGTTAAAAATAACCTCAAGTTACCTGCGATTAGACTAAAAATTTTCTTTTTTTAGTAAAATAATCTCTGAAAACTTTCTTTAATCCTCTAGCATCCTGTCTATTGTGTAAATGTTGTTGGAACACAAAATGCTCACAATCTGATTAGCATCTCTACTGATGGAAAAATATGTTCATGGAGTCTGGACATGCTTTCCCATCCACAGGTAGGTTCATCTTGGGAAACTGAAATTTTGAGGTATGTTTTTATTTTTTAAGTGGTATGTACCCCAGCATATGTTTTGCATAAACTGTTTTATAATAACAGATTATAAATCTAAATGTTGTTTAGTATATTAAAAGAATATTTTAAAAACCATTTATTACTAGAAGTTTTTCTTTGAAAATTAAAATCGAAAGTTCACCAAATTTTCTTTCTCTGTAGGATAGCATGGAGTTGGTTCACAAACAGTCAAAAGCAGTAGCTGTGACATCTATGTCCTTCCCTGTTGGAGATGTCAACAACTTTGTTGTTGGGAGTGAAGAAGGTTCTGTATACACAGCATGCCGCCATGGCAGGTAAACTTAAAAACTGGAATTTGTATTTAATTAAAATTTCCCCTTGAATAATCTCATTGAAAAAAAGTTACCCCTTATTTAAGTGGTAATTGGCCCTAGAGCTATTCATTATTTGTGACAGATTGAGTTCAGGCATATAAAATTAAAAGTTGACTTTTTTTTTTTTTTTTTTTTTTTTTTAAGAGAAAGGGACAGTGAGAAGAAAGAGAAAGAGAGAATCGATATTTTTAAGAGAGAGGGACAGTGAGAGAGAGAGAAGCAATTTTATTTAGTTTTTCATGTGGCTTTTGTTGCTCTGACACTTCTTGTGTACATGGTGCTGGGGTTTGAACTCACATAATTGCACATGCCAGGGAACCACCGTAACCGCTGAGCCACTGCTCCAACCCTAAAAGTTAACTTTTTAAAAAGTATTTTCAGTTCATGATGTATTCTAGATTTTGTGGATTGTGTGTATTGCAGTTTTTGGGTGTGTGCATGTGCTCATAGAGGTTAGTGGTAGGGAAGAAATTCAGTAATTATAAATACAATATGCACATGCCACATATTTCTTCAAATTCATAAATAAGATTTTCAGCTGTTTTCCCATTTTCAATTTATTTGGACTTTGGGCTTTAGTTCAGTCCTCCTGATAATTGTACAGTAGTGTCACATACACATGTTAAATTGACTAGTACTTCTCCTGCTGTTCAAACTGTTTGAAATTGTCTAGCTGTACCTTATCTATTGTTTCCTTTAAAAAAAATTGTCTGGGTTTCATCTCAAATACAGATCACCTTCTTCAAAGCTTTTAATTTAAAGTAGCCCAGATTATCTCTCTTAACATGTAGCATTCCTTTGTCTCAATTCTACCACCTCAGATATAGTAGTTTTGAATTCTGTTGTCAGCAGCATGGTGTTCATGTTTCCAAATTGTACTCACTGCTTTAATGTTATTATCAAATCTGGATAGGCTAACATTCAGCATTAGTTATTCTGATGCATTCTGAGTACAGAGTTAAGTTTATGAAAATTAAGACAAGGTCTGATATATAAACCCACGATAAAATGTGTTTGTAAGTTGTCTACTTATAAAATATTTCCCTAACAGTTTTACTTTTATGAACTAGCAAAGCTGGAATCAGTGAGATGTTTGAGGGACATCAAGGACCAATCACTGGCATCCATTGTCATGCAGCTGTTGGAGCAGTAGACTTCTCGCATCTTTTTGTCACTTCATCATTTGACTGGACAGTAAAACTTTGGACAACTAAGGTATCTAAAATATAGATATATCTGCTCATTTGGTCAGATTTCTGACACAAGGTGGTGCTCTAATACTACATAGGAAAGATGGAAAGCTTTTTTAAAATAGCTTAGAATTGTTTATTAATAAATCATACTCGGTAAGAAGTTATATAGAGCATGAGTGATGTTGTAGTTTTCTTAAAAGTATGCTGACAAACATGCTGCCTCTTTGAGGTTTTTAAGCACAGAACTGAAATGAGGGAAAAGCCCCTGGGTATCTCTCATGGTACCTCATGTAGTTGTCATTCAGCCCAGCACAAAAGCTATATATTTACTGTTTGGAGAGCTTAAAGGCTTATCGAGAGGTGTTTAGTGGCTCACAGAGCTGATAGGAAGTAGAGAAAAGACAGAAACTGATTCATAGTCCTAAGGCTATACATAACAAACCTGAATTATTGAGAAAGCATTGTGAAAAGGTATGAATCCTTATATTTTGTTGTTATTCTATAATGGTTTGTCTTGGTCTTAATAAGCATCAGTTATTTGAAATACCTGCTTATGTACTAAAGTGCTTCCTGATCTACCAGCAATTCAAATAAATTCGACTTTGACAAATCCACATAGGGAACATTACCTGCAATATAGGCATTTTGTAGTTTCATCTGACCCCATTTTGTAATTAAAGCACCTTAACTTTGCTGCAGTATTGCATTGTTGGTGGTAAAACTGCATACTCTACATATCAGATTCTATTTAAACATAATTTTAAGAGAGAGGGACAATGAGAGAGAAAGAGAATCAGTTTTATTTAGTTAGCAATGTGGCTTTCATTGCTCAGAAGCTTTGTTCTGTACATGGTGTGGGTTTCGAACTTGCATACTTGCACGTGCCAGGCAAGCGCTGTAAACACTGAGTCACTCCTCCAGCCCCCTTAAGTTAAAATGTTTTAAGGTTTATTTTTTCTGTTTATCTACCTTATTCTAAATGACGTCGTTTAGAGCCCTTCTTTGGTTCTTCAATTTTTTTGAGAAAACCTAGTGGCCTTAAAAGATGTCCTTCATTATTACACAGAATTCCTGGGATGAACTGAAGTGTTCGCTGTTGTCCTATTTTGGTGCTTTCTTTTAGTCTAATATGAAATGAGTTAGAAAATTCTGCCTCTCAAAGCTTGCCTTTTAAAATTGAGAATTTTCAGGTTTGATATTAACAGATAAACAGCACTTTAAATAAGGAAACATCTAGAAAAGTGCTGAATGTGGTGTACAGCATGTAACAGGCACTTACCAATATTTAATTCCTTTTTTCTCTTAATGGAGATCAGACAGCCTAAATGCATTTAATAAACCATTTGTTTCTTCCTTGGAAGGTTCTTGAATTTTTGTTCTTTTAGTAAGATGTATACAGTTGGAAAAAAGCAGAGGAAGAAGACTCTTAACCATAAGCAAATAAATATCTAGTAAAACCAAAGCAAGATTCAGAATTAGAAAGATGAAGCCAATTATTTCTCTATAAGCTTTAACAGCTGTGTGAGTGGTTAGATTTCTTGATGTGCTTTGACTTTAGTAGTCCTGTATGGAGTCACAGGAGACATCATATGTTTGTTAGGTTATTAGCCAACTTCCTTTTTGGTAGTTGAAAAGAATCTTATCAATTTGTAGATTGGTTGGTTGATTTTTACATCTCAGGTCTTCAGTTTGCTAACCTCCTTTTGGCTTTAAATTTGGCATTTGCATCTATATAGATAGATAGATAACAGAATTTGCAAATGAAGAGTTCATCTTTCTTAATCAAGAACAGAATTTATCTGTGATAGAAGACTCATTGATACTTGCTTTTGTGGCATGACATTGCTAGTTGATGGTTGGTTGATAGTTTTGTTCTTATATTTTACTGAATTTCAACATAGACGTGACTTTTTAAAAAAGAGAGGAGGACAGTGGGAGAAAGACAGGAACAATTTTTATTGATTTTTTTCACATGGCTTTTGTTGCTCTGACACTTAGTTGTGTTTGTGGGTGCTGGGGTTTGAACCTGTGTACTTGGCGCATGCTGGGCAAGCACCATAGCCACCGAGCCACTGCTCCAGCCCTAGATGTAACTTTTGAATAAGAATGATAGGTGGTCATCTCTCTTTCCTAAGCTAGACAAACTGTGATACATGCCTCTGCCCTGACTCAAAATCCCTCCAACATTAATAGCCAAAGGACAGGCCACCATAGAATAGGATGGTTTTACGTGTGTCTAAGTACCCTCTAAAATGTTTTCAGAAAAATAAGCCTTTATTCTAACTTTTTTGCACATATATTCTATGAAATGTCGTGTAGCAAAAATATCCTGAGTAGGTGTTTTTGTGACCATACCATGGATCCCAGAGTTGTCATTGTAATACTGAATTTACAGTTCTGTTACTGTTATTTATTTCTGCACTACTGAAAAACTTGAAGAATCCCCTGTACAATAATAATAACAACTAATAGACAATGTTAATGGATAATGAGGGATGATGTATAATAGGCAGTGTTTAAAAATCTCTGTTCAAAAACATTTTTCCTGCTGGGCAAAGTGGTGCATACCTGTAATCCCAGCCACTCTCAGGAGACTGAGATAGGAAGATTGTAAGTTCAAGACCAGCCAGGGCAACTTAGCAAGACCCTGTCTCAAAATACAAAGACGGGATATACCTCAGTGAAGGGTTCAATCTTCAGCACTACCAGGGATCAAAAATTTTTCCATTTTAAGCTTTCAAAACAGTTCTGCATATTTATAGATTTAACAGACTTTAAACATTTTTCTTCTCTGCCTCTCCTTTTTAAAAGTGCTATCTTAAATTTGGGAATTGAGATTCTATAAAGTAGAAGAATGAATCATTAGATATTACTATACCTTTGCAGCCTTTAAGAGCCAATTCTGCCCCAACAGCAGAATAAAATTCCTTCTTTTGCTCTCATTCTCTATAAGTCTTCTGAAAAAATCTGTGGAAATCTTAGTTTGGTGCTACCTCAAATTTAGTTTAATCTGTTTCTGTGCCAGTTTTTAATCTTTGCCTGGTCAGAAAATTTATAATGCATTTACATAGTTGTGGTTGATCCAATTATTTTCATTACTTTATCAAATTCATCTGATTTTAGAATAGAAGACAAAAACAGCTTCTTCAACATATTAATGATGTTTAAACCATTCCAGGAATTACTTCTAATATATTTGGTAAATGCTGTTACCATCTCAGAATAACAAATTTGAAAATTCACAGCAGAAGTACTTAGTAGTGAAACTTCTTCAGGGTTACCCAAGGTTTGTGTAAGAGCTTGATTAGGGGTGGACCTGGTAAATTAGCTAAATGTTCCATCACCTTTAACTGTATTTGTTTCAGGTTACTCTTAAATGTAAAAATTATTTATTTGGAGGACAAGATGTTTTAATGTATGTTTAGTCTAGTTTCAAAATAAACATTTATCAGAACCATATTTACCATGAAATGACAAAGTTAAGATTGTTAGTGTGGGGCTGGAGCGGTGGCTCAGTGGTTATGGTGCTTGCCTGGCATGTGCAAGGACCCGTGTTCAAACTCCCCACCATGTACACAATGAAGTTTTAGAGCAATGAAGGCCACATGAAAAACTAAGTAAAGTTGATTCTTTCTCTCTCTTTTAAAAAAAAAAAAAATTGTGTGATCATTTCTTAAAGTAGGTATATTTCAGACTTTTCTAATCTGTACACACCTTGAAATTTTTCACAATCCTGATGTCTCAAAGTTGCTTCTTATTTTGAACAGCTTATCTATTTAACTTTCAGATGGTATTAGTATTACAACAGGGTTAAAAAGTCTATTAATACTTAGAAAAACAGCTGTGCATATAACAGAGTAGTAAAAGTGAAAAGTGTTCCATAGTTGAGGTATTTCTTGAAGAAGCCTGATGATCCACAGAACAAGCCTCACCTACCAGACTTTACCTCAGTAACTTGCTACTAGCCTGTGTTGAGCCTTGCCTTTGCATATTCAGAAACTCAGTTTTGTCATCCTACTACAGTTGATTAGACAAGGGAGTGCTGAATGGGTCTAATAGACTCCTAAGACACTGAAACATTGGAGAATGTCAATTTATTAATTTGCAGTGAAAAACCTAATGCCGGAAGGCCCAGATACTCCTGCTGACTTGACCAGCTCATTGTTTCCCCGTAGACAACCCACATGGGAAGCCAAATTATAATCAGAAGATTGCTTGGTGAGCAAGGAATTAGAACAAAAGAAGCTTTATAATTTGAATATTCAATGGCATCAAGCTAAGATAGCTTGATTCATTCGTCTTCAGTAAGAGATAGCCTTGCCATGGGGTAGTAATTCTGAGACTCCTCTCCTGGACAATGCTAAAATAGGTACTATCTTCATTTTCCTTGTAAGACTGTTTCTTTGTCTTTTAACAGACATACTCCTCAGAAAGTTTGTCTTCAGTTGGGTTATATAAAAGTTGTTTCTGAACTTAGAGTAACTTATTTTAAAGGGAATTTTTATCTCTTCTGATCCAAGTTGAGGATATATTTATTTCCTACTTCTCTAGGGAGCACCTCACTGTTATTGTCAAGTAATTACTATAGAGATTCTCTTTGTTGTTAATCTAAAACTCTCTAGTTACCCCAGCTTTGGAAAATTATCTTTGTTAATATCCTGTTGCTAGTATAACAAAGTATCACATAGATGACTTGAAACATCAGAAATGTATTCTGTATAGTTTAAGAGGCTACAATTCCAAAACAAAAATGTTGGCAGACTGGTTACTTTTGGAGGTTCTGGAATCTGTCCCATGCTTCTCTCCTACCTCCTGGTGTTGGCCAGCAGTCCTTGGTATTCCTTGACTTGCAGCTATATCACTCCAATCTCTGCCTCTGTCATCAGATGGCATTCTACCTATTTGTCTCACCATGCCTCCACCTATGTCTAAACTATTAAGGACATCAGTCATAGTAGATTTAGAGCCCACCCTTATGCAACATGACCTCATCTTAACTTGATTACATCTACAAAGACCCTATTTCCAAATTAGGTAACATTCACAGGTACCAAGTAGAAATGAATTTTAGGGGGTCACTCTTCAAATTCAAACCAGTATATAACTTGAGCTTAGAAAAAAAAAATGTATGCATGTGTCCCTCGACCAGACAATGATTATTCTCACTGCTGAACCAGGAGTTTATTTTTGCCTATTAAAATGCTATCTGACATTCAAAGATGCTCTTTGTTTTGATTCATTCTTGGCAAATATGTTTTGTAACTCATTTATGTGTAAGAATTTGAGCTTCAGAGACCTGTAGACATCATCTGGTTCGGTGGTTCTTAGCCTTCATCACACATTAGCATTACCTGAGCAATTTTTAAAACTTTCAGTGTTCACCTGACACCCAAACCAGTTAACTCACTATAGAGGAAGACCCAGATAATGGCATATTTTAAAAAATTCTCTGGGTGGTTACAGTTAAAATGAAGCTTTAGAACCACTGATACAAAGCCTTTGTTTTATAAATAAGGAAATAGGGGCTTAGAATGGTGTAGTGATTTTTTCCAAAGCCTTGAAGCTAGTTACTGGCAGGCCTGAGATGAGAAGGTAGGTCCCTTTTCAACTTTTCCCTGCTGTCTATCTATCATTGAGGCAGAAGTACTTTAAGAAAAAAAAAAATACTACTTTTAAGTAAAACATTTAAATGATCTTTTTGAGATTTTAATTTGTACTATCATATAAAATTAATATACTATGAAATAGTATTTGATGTTCAGTGTGTGCACTTTTTTGGTAAAAATATGGTTAATCCTAGGATAAATTTTTTTTTAATTACACTTGAAAAAATTGTAAATGTCTGTAGCCTTATTTCTTTTCTTTTCTTTTTTTTTTTTTAAAGAGAGAGGGACAGTAAGAGAGACAGAAAAAGAGAGAAACAACTTTATTTAGTTTTTCACTTGGCCTTTGTTGCTCCAACACTTAGTTGTGTACATGGTGCTGGGGTTTGAACCCAGGTCCTCTCACTTGCAGCACAAACACCGAAACCGCTGAGCCACTGCTCCAGCCTGTTGCCTTATTTCTTAAAATTTGAGAGGATGCAGGTTTTGGATTTTGTATGTGTATGTGTATGATCTTTTACCCATATAAAATGTGTCTTGCTTTTGTGTCTGGCTGCATAATTGTCCACTCAATTGAAATATTTAACCATTTCCTAAGTTGCTTAGCAATCTTTTTTTTTAATATATAGTTATAATCTAATTTGCATATATTTTGTAAAAATGAGTGTGTACCTACTTGTCTGTTTTTGAGAGTCATATTGTTGAGTGTAATTATAGATTGTTATTCTCTTTGCTCTATACTATTCCATTATATAAATATATCATAATTTATTCATTCTGCTGATAATTGGGTTAATTTCACTTTGGCGTTGTTATAATAGTTATACAGTGAGCATACTGATTATCTTTTGATGAACATAAAGTCATTTTTATTGGGCAAATACCTAGAAATGAAATTACATGATCAGAGAGTATGCATACGTTCAGTTTTGTTTTGTTTTTATTTAAAAAGAGAGGGACAGTGAGAGAGAGAGAGAATCAATTTAGTTTTTCATGTGGCTTTTGTTGCTCTGACACTTCATTGTGTATGTGGTGCTGGGGTTCGAACCTGAGTCCTCAACACATGCCAGGCAAGTGCCATAACCACTGAACCACCGCTCTAGCCCCTCTGTGAGCTTATTGGTCATTTTTTGAAGTATCTGTTGAATCTTTTGGCTCTTTTTCTTGTTTTCTTTTTTTTATTTTTAGGAGGAGATGAGTTGTTGAGGTTGCTGGGGGTCAAACCTAGGACCTCCTGCATTCTAGATGAGTGCTGTCACTGAACTAACTGCACCACGACATAGTACACATTTTTATAGCGTGCAAGCATGATTGTAAACAGTTTGTTTTAAAGTAAGCTTGTTTGAACCAAGTGACACTTAAGCACTGAGCCACATCTCCAGCCTTTTTTTTTTTTTTTTTTTTTTTTTTTTTTCAGAGACAGAGTCTTACTAATTTGCTTAGGGCCTTGCTGAGTTGCTAAGGCTGAATTTGAACTTGTAATCTTCCTGCCTCAGCCTCCCAAGCTACAGTGATTATAGGAATGAGACACCATGTCCAGCCTGTTTTAAGGTTATTGATGAAAAAAACCATAAAATTGCCTGAAAATGGGATGTTCTTAAACTTATATATTATTACCTCACAAGTAAGAAATCTTTGCAAGTAGTTCTTAGTCACTGGTCTGCATCAGAATCACTAGTGGTACACCACCAGAAATACAACTCCAGCGCCTGGAGTGGGACTCCATATCTATATGTTTAAGGAATTCTGCAGATGATTATGGTACACATCTTAAGTTGAAAATCATTACTTCAAAATGGACATCATTTGGCATAGTTGTCAGGGAGAGCAGCAGATAAACAGTGGTTTTTGTTTGTTTGTTTGTTTCAGTCCCAGAGATCAAACCCACACTTCGTGCTTGCTAATCAGATGGTCATGGTCTACCACTGAACTTTATCCCTAACACTATACCAGTATTTTTTTTTTTTTTTTGGTACCAGGAATTGAACCCAGGGCCACTTAACCACTGAGCCAAATCCCTAGCCCTTTTATTTTTTATTTTGAGATTATATAATAGTAATCTTAGAAAAGAAAAAAATACCTTATAATTTGTGTTTGGAATTTTAAATATTGTTCAAAAATTTCTAATTAAAAATCTAATTTTGGCTATTAGGATGATCCTGATGTTGACATTTACTATCATATCTGAAAAAAAATATGTTTATAGTTTTTTATTATGGAAAATTCCAAATACATACAGAAGCACAGGGAGTAATATGATAAAGCCATTGTACCCATTATCTAACTTCCACAGTTATGAGTCCTTCTATACCCATGCACACTCCCTCTATCCTTCCTTTATAAATGTTCAATATTTATTGCTAAAAAACAAAGCCTCCTTTTAAAAAAATCACTGTTACTTCTATATCCCTTAAAATGAACAGTGGTGGGGCTGGAGTGGTGGCTCAGCAGTATTTCGCTTGCCTGACATACATGAGGACCTGGGTTCAAACCCCAGCACCACATACACAACTAAGTGCCAGAGTAATGAAAAAACCAGATGAAAAATTAAATAAAGTTGATTCTCTAAAAAATATATAAAAATAAAATGTGATTTGTTAATTTCATCAAGTGGCCGCTGTTCGTGGTTTTTTTGTTTGTTCTTTTTGTTTTGTTTTCAGTACTGGGTATTGAACCCAGGGGTGCTCTATCACTGAATTACATCCCCAGTCCTTTTTATTTTTTTATTTTGAGGCAGGGTCTTGCTGGGTTGTTGAGGCTGGCTTTGAATTTGTGATCCTCCTGCCTCAGCCTCCTGATACAGGCTTGTACCATGGTGCCCAGCTCACCCAAAGCCCATTTTTTATTCATTATTTTGAAATGGAGTCTTGCTAAGTTGCCAGGCTGGCTCTGAGCTTGTGATTTTTCTCCATCAGCCTCCCTTAATACCTGGGGTGATAGGAGTATGCCACCATGCCCTTGCTCTTTTAAATTCCTTTCTTAACATAGGTTCTCCTTTTTCTTGATGTTTTATTCTTTTTTTTTTTTTTTTTAAGAGAGAGGGACAGTGAGAGAGACAGAGAAAGAGAGAAACAACTTTACTTAGTTTTTCACATTGCCTTAGTTGCTCCAACACTTAGTTGTGTACGTGGTGCTGGGGTTAGAACCTGGGTCCTTGTGCTTGCCAGGCAAGCGCAGAAACCGCTGAGCCACCACTCCAGCCCCTGATGTTTTATTCTTGAGGAAGAAAACACGTTGGTTGTCAAGTTGGGTTTCTTATGGTCTAGATTTTAGATTCCTGAATATCATTTGTAATATTGTCTACAGTTGTAGGCTGTTTATATGGCCATAAAGGGAAACTTAACATTCGTGACTCACTTGATTATCCACCAGGCCTCACGTCAATGTCTGTTTAGTCTTTTTCATCATGTATATCTCATTCTATAGTAGATTCCTCAGAATATGCTAAGGGGTGAGTATCATGAGTATATGGTTATAAAGTTTAGTTTTTCTTTGAGTACCTTAACTATGTTAGTCCATTGTCTTCTGGCAGAAAGCATTGTCAAAAAGTCTGACATGCTTTCTTTTCCTTACTTGTAAAATCCTGGGTTATAAAATGATTGAAATGATTTTTTTTTTCTTTGAACAGGGCCAGTAACACACTGTAACCCCCTTAACTCGTGAGGCTGAGGTGGAACATCACAAGTTTGAGGCCAACCTGGGCAACTTAGGGAGTCCCTGTCTCAAAATAAAAGGCTCTAGGGATACATATATAGCTCAGTGGGTTGAACCCCTGGGTTCAGTCTCCAGTGTACATGTGTACACACGTGCGCTTGTGCACAGAGTCATTATGTAGTTTCAAAGGAGAAGTATGGAGGGGTTGTTTGCATTGTGTGTGTAGTGGGGGTTGGTGGTTTTTGCAGTGCTGGGGATTGAATCCAGGTAGGTCTGCAAGTATGTGCTGTACCACTGAGCTACACCTCAAGCCCCCTCTTATTTTTCTTATAAAAGACTGGGTCTTGCCATGTTCTCTAGGCTTGCCTTAAGATCCTGGGATCAAGCCATCATCTTCCTCCTGAATAGCTGGAACTACAGGTGCGATCCATCAGTCCTAGCTTAACAGAATGAGGTTTTTTGTTTGTTTTTTAAAGAGAGGGACAGTGAGAGAGAGAATCAATTTTATTTAGTTTTTCGTGGACTTTCGTTGCCTGGACACTTCATTGTGTACATGGTGCTAGGGTTTGAATTTACATACTCACACATGCAAGGAAAGTGCCATAACCACTGAGCCACCCCTCCAGCCCCTAAAAGAGTTAGTTTTGGTATTTGTTCTATATGATTGCTTTTGTTTTCTTTTTTAGGATCTGCCATTGTAGCCTTATCTTTGTTAGTCTTGACTATCAATTTTTTTAAAAAAATTCACTTTGTCTCTTTTTTCAAATTGACAGTTTTATTGAAATATAATTTGTATATTATAAAATTAACCCTTTAAAAATGTATGATTCAGTGGTTCTTAGTGCGTACTTCTGTGAATATATCACCAGTATCTAATTTTGGGGAGTGGAGGTGCTGAGGATTGAACCCAAGGGTGTTTAGCCACTGAGCCACATTCCCAGTCCTTTTTATTTTTTTATTTTGAATTTTTTTATTATTTTATTTGAAATGAGCTAAGGCTTGTCTTGAGCTTAGAAGCCTCCTGCTTTGGCCTCCTGAGTTGCTGGGATCTAATTTTCTAACATTTTCAGAAATAGTCTGAAATTTTAGAAAGTCAGAAACACTGTACCCATTAGCAGCTATTCATTTCCCTTCCATACCTTTTAGAAACTACTAATTTCTGTCTCTGGGTTTGTTTATTATATGGACAGTTTATGGACATCTCATGAATCATAAGATATGGGTACTGACTTCTTTCACTTACAATAATGTTCTCAAGGGTCATCCATGTTGTAGCATGTGTCAGTACTTCATGTTTGTGGCCAAATAATACCCCATTGTATAGATATGCTGTTTCGTTTATCTGTAATCAGTTGATGAACATTTGGAGTTTATGCTTTCTGGCTATTATGAATAAGGTTGCTATGAACACTCATGCCCATGTTTTTTGTGTGCACACATTTTCATTTATTTTGGATATATACCTAGGGGTAGAATTATTAGCTCATATGGTAACTCTAATTAGCATTTTCTGGAACTACCAAGCTGTTTTCAAACTGGCTGTACCATTTTACCTTCCTACCAGCAAGGTATGAGGGTTCTGATTCCTTGGTGATCATGGTATCTCTCCCCTGTTGGGTAGGTAAGAGACTTCTGATTTCTCATATCTTCACTCACACTTATTGTTGGTCTGTCTTTTTTGATTCTAGCCATCCTAATGGTATAAAATGATATCTTATTGTGATTTTGATTTGCATTCATCTTATGGCTAATAATGTTGAGTGTTTTTTCCTGTCCCTAATAGAGTTAATACATTTGGATATTAAGTCATTTATAAGATACATGATTTGCAAATATTTTTTCCTACTGTGTAGGTGTTTCTTTTATTTTTTTATATCATTTGAAGCATAAAAGTGTTGTTATTATTGTTTTGGTATTGGGGATTGAACTCAGAGGCGCCTTCCCACTGAGCCACATTAAGTGCAGATACATATACATCTTGTACTTTGTGAGATGTGCCTCTTTTTCTGTGTACTACTTTTATCTGAACCTTCTCTTTTCCTTTGTCCCTTTTGTCCTCTATTTCACAACTTGGATTCTGCTCCCAGCTAGAGTAGACTTTTGGTGAGATGTTATCATTGAGGGGAGCAGTGGTTTGTTAATTTTGAGAGCTTATGGGACCCAGATTGGTCAGTCAGTCCTTACTTTGCATTGCATCTGCTGGCATTTATTTATAAATGTGATGATGCTGAGCTCCCTCCTAGTTTGTGCTGTTGCTCTTAGACCGGCCCCCTATGCTGACCAGTGAGCATCTACTGTTGACTATGAGGCTCTTCTCTGCCCTAGCTATTGGGAGCTCTCATGCCTGACAACACTTCTTCCTACACTGATCTTACTGTTCAGGTGTTGTGGTTATCAGGTTTGTTACACTTGAAGGTTTGTCTCCTGATTTTACTATAGATGTTGTGAAATCTTTGGTTTGCCATCCTCATTTCTTTATCTGGTTGTATGGGGACATTTAGAGGAGATTCAGAAACTACACTGCCATTGCTATCATTTCTCAGAATTCTGACAAATGATTTGAAGCATCTTCCTTTTTTAAAACCAATGTGGCATCCACAAATTAAAAGCAAAAAGTACAATCCAGTAGTTTTAGTTTATAATGCCAAATAATTCTGTAGTGAAATGAATTATAAAAGCTTCTTCTAGGCTGTGTCAAATATTATCAAATTGTATACCTGCTGAATATAAGCCATATTTTTTTCAGTCATCAGTAGTTTAATGATTTGTTAGGTTGTCATATTTTGACTGTGCTGAGAATCAACTTTTCTCTTTCAGAATAACAAGCCTTTATACTCATTTGAAGATAATTCAGACTACGTTTATGATGTTATGTGGTCACCCACACACCCAGCCCTATTTGCCTGTGTGGATGGCATGGGGAGATTGGATTTGTGGAATCTCAATAATGATACAGAGGTGAGCAAGAAAATAACAAAAATTGCACTGAAAAATAGAAAATTGGAGATTTATTCAATAATTTGTGAAATTCCTTTTATCCCAAAGAAATGCAGGACTGTGATTGTAGCTTCATCACAAAGAAACCAAATAAGCTTTGTACCCTAAATAACAAACAACATGCTGTGCAGAACTGAAGGGAGAAGTAATGTTGCCATGAGCACTGGGACATTTCCTTTAACTTACGAAAAGCAGTATTGTGTCTCCAGTGTCTTGGCAAAGTCTCATTCATAAGGCAGCTGGGATATTTTTCATTCATAGACTGGAAAGCAGATAGTTTTAGATTACTGAAGTATGTTTACCTTCATCCTGAATATCTGAATGTCCTTCTTAGCTTTGATAGAGTTATCATTCATAAATATTAAATTTAGCCTGACTTGTTTGAATGAAGGAAAAATGTATTCTGATGACTTTTTCCATGAAGGATTGAAATTGGTTCCTGTTCTATAAAATGAATATAGAAACGATCAAATTTCCTAATTGCTATACTAAAATAACATTAGCAATGAAATTTAATTGCAGCTATTATTTATTTTTAGCCATGTGTTTTTACAAGCTTAGAGAGGCTTAAAATGTTTTTAAATTTCTCTGTTGCTGTTAGTAGAAGTAATGTTAGCAGTTCCCTGTAATCATTGCTGAGGAGAAACTCACTTGGTGCCTTTTCTCACATCTCTATATTTTTGGTGGATTCTCTCTAAATCCCTTGAAGTCAAATAGAGAGTTGTACAGGTCAAGAAAGTTATATAATGGAAATGTAATAAGAATTTTAGCACTATAATCTACTGATTCAGTAGTTTGAGGAAGTATACTCAAATACTGCTAAGAAAAGGTGTTAAAGGGGGCTGGAGCAGTGGCTCGGCGGTTATGGCACTTGCCCAGCATGCTAAAGTACATGGGTTCAAACCCCAGCACACGTAAACTAAGTGTCAGAGCAACGAAACCCATATGAAAAACTCAATAAAAATTGATTCTCTCTCTCTCCTCTCTCTCTGTCCTTCTCTCTTTAAAAAAAAAAAGGTGTTAAAGCCTGCTAAATGATTGCAATTTATTATACCTTGTACCTAGAATGTTACCAGTTTTGTTTTGTTAGTTTGGATTTTGGTTCCAGAGATTTGTGATTATAATTAAATGTGAGTGTTTCCTATAATAGTTAAAGAAAACACTAAAATAGGTTTCTTGGTCTGGGGATGTAGCTCAGTGGTAGAATGCTTACTTAGCACATGTGAGGCCTGGGGGTTGATCATCAGCACCAGAAAAAAAAAGTTTATGACAATTTTGAGCTAATAAGACTGGTATCAATTATAAGGCTTATTTTGGTTGGATTTAAATTTTTTATTATTTAGTCTGAATTTATTTGCTCTGTGTGTGGCAAATAAATCATCTTCCTCAGCCTAAGAGAGAGACAGTCAGATCCAAGGGTCTGGTGCTAGCATTATCATCCTGCTTCCATGCTGCCAGTTCATAGGAAAAAAAGGAGCTTTGGAAAGGCTCATGATGCACCTTCACTATGAACTGTTTCTAGGAACTGTGGATCAAATATGAGTTTCAGCCATCAGAGATACAAGCTACAAAACTAGTTTCTGCCCTCTAAAATTGAACCATGATCTGTTTAAGAGGGCTTTTGAAATGTTTTCCTTTTAAATGGGTTTTGGCTATATGTTTTTGAACAGCTTGACTACTTAAATAAGTTAAAACAACAAAGAATTTTTACTTAAAGATTTAAAAAAAAAATTCAAAATGATATATCCAGCAGTCATGTGAGAATTTCTTCTATAAGGACTTATTTTCCAAAACCAATTTCAAGGATTGACTAAATGTCATTCAATATATTGCTGAAGAGGAAGAAAGTTGGGGAAATTCTTTATCCATTTTCATCTGTTTTTTTTTTTTTTAAACAGCCAGATTGGAAGAAGAATTACTGTTTTACATGTTTATAGAAATCTTGATGAAACTTTTAACACTACACTATATTTTAAATGACTTTAGGTACCAACTGCCAGCATTTCTGTGGAGGGTAATCCTGCTCTTAATCGTGTAAGATGGACCCACTCTGGAAGAGAGATTGCCGTGGGTGATTCTGAAGGACAGATTGTTATATATGATGTGGGAGAGGTATGGGGCTTGCTGCCTATAATTTTGACTTATCTATGTAGTGACAGTGTAGTGAAGGTATCTTTGTGGATCATGAATTGTATAAGCCATATGGTTTTATACTTTATACCGCAGAAACAAGTCTTGAGATTTTCTTTCTAAACTTAGATATCCTGTGTCCCTGTACAGATTTTGAGACTAATAAAGAATGCATTACTGGAAATTAAAAATTCTTCAGGCAGAAAAAGAAATGTGGAGTTAGAGATGGACACTAGCATTTTACAAAACTAAGATTTTTTTTTTTTTATTCATAGATTTGTTTGGGCCAGATAGTAGACACTAAAACTAGTATCTTTTGAAAATTATCTAATGACTGTGAAATGTGAATCTTGAACCTTGATACAAAGCCACTATAACTGAATTCAATGGATAAGTTGCAGCTGTCTTATCTTCAGTGCTCTGATTGGCTGTACTCAATGCACAGGATTGAGTCACTTTTCTTCTGCTATGTTTCATGATTCCCCATCCTGCCTGAATATCTCATGGCCTCTAGCAATTGGTTCTGGAGGGAGGTAGATTGAATCATTTAGAACATCTGCATAGATGGAAATGTTCTGTATCTGCACTAATATGGAAGCTACTAGCCACATTTGGCTATTGAATAATTAAAACGTGCCCAGTACAACTGAAGAACTCAATTTAATTAATGTAAATATAGTTACATGTGGCTAGGATCTACCCTATTGAATAGTGTAGATTTAGAGGCAGGTACAGCCATTTACCACAGAGTGGTTTATGTCCTATCCTGGCAGTGACAGACTCTATAATATTTTGGCATTTGTTAAAAATTTTTATCACTAGACTGCTTCTATGAGTCAAAAGAACTGCACGCCTCTTTTTCCTTTTTCTCTTGTTACAATACTAAATGTGAAGCTGTAGCATAGCTTCTCATGAGGGAATTAGGTTATCATGAAAAGTTAATACTTTTAAGAAACCAGCTCTCATGAACCATGCTTCAAAAACTATTTCTAACTAGGAATAAAGCAAGAATAAACTAAAAACTTTTAAAGGAATTCCCACCAGCAAAATACATTTACGTGGCATCATCGTTATTCTCTCTTGCACTGATAGTGATAATAGCAAAGTCATTTCTGAGGCTGTCACAACATACTTCATAAATACCATCTTTTGTTTTGAAATGTTGTAAATCATTGTTATAGTCCCTGTAATTATGGAAAGGTCATTTAGGTCAATTATTACTTTTAGTGGAAAAATTATTTGAAAACAAGCTGAATAATAGCAGGTAAGATGAGCTTTTATTTCAGAGTACACGAAACATTGTCTTTCTTTTAACAGCAGATTGCTGTTCCCCGCAATGATGAATGGGCACGGTTTGGCCGAACACTCGCAGAAATTAATGCAAACCGAGCTGATGCAGAAGAGGAAGCAGCTACCCGAATACCTGCTTAGTTCCTGAAAAGGGGAATGTAGCCTTTAGCGGTTGGGGGGAAGGTTCTTAAGTAGATCCTAAGACTATTTGCATGCTTCTGTCTAAATGATAAACAGAAATTTCATGGATTAAACTGTTGATTTAATGCAACAAGCAAATCTTAGTGCCCCTTTTATATAATATGCATTTTTTTTGTCATTTTTAATACAACTGACTTTACAGAACACAGCTTTTTCTGAATTCTGTTCAATTTGTAACATTATATACAGTTATTTCTAAAGCACAGATTAAATAAGTTTTGCATATTTTAAATAATGTTCTCACTAACCATAATATATAGGAATATTGTTTCTTCTTAATCACAGCATGCATACATCTACCAAGTTGCATTCTAACATGTTTTCTCTTTATAGTTCATGTAGTAGTTATCTATAAATAAAAACAAATGTGTTAACTTTTCATTTCCACTACTTGCAATTTTAATTTTTCCATTACTTTATACAGCTTTTAGAATATATATCCTTTAAGTCCCTGCTGTGAGTAGCGACCTCATGCAGTAAAGCTCTGTGCCTTAAATATGCCATGTAGGGCGTATTATAGATGTCCCTATGCATTAGAAATTGATGTTTGGTTAATCTGTCAGTGGAAAAGTGGAAAGTTTCCCCTAGGTTAACTTTTGCTCTATTTTTCTCTTTCCATCAATATTTAATTTAAAGAATAAATGGAAAGCTCCTATTATTTCCACTGATTGAAACTACTATGCATGTGAACTGAGAGTAAAACCTCCTTTGAGAAAAATTGATTTTGTGGTTACAGTATTGATGAAGAAAAGTGCTGAAATACTTTGGCATTGAATCAACTCCACACCTTCAGATCTGTTACCACACTTTTTCTGCAAGTGTGAAAGGTAGGTGACAAATACCTAAGAATTAGTAGTGAAATCAACCTGTTTTAGGACTAGAGGAAAGGACTATGATCTGATCTTTTTATTTACTTTATATTATTCCATTCCCATGATCCTGACCCTTTGTCCTTCTAACTTTTATTCAACAGAATTTGAACATTTTTAATACTTCTAATGAAGATTTATTGGGATAGAACTCTAACAAAAAACTGTCCTGTAGTATAAGGAAATCAGACTCTAGTCTAGCACCTATGAGAAATGTGTTTTTATCCAGTTCTTTACCTCATTCTTTTATCTAAGTTAATTAAGTTTGGATTAGATACCTGAATTTCCTTATGACTTTATTAATTGAAATTATGTCAAATAATATCTCACTTTTGTATATTTGGTTTTCACAAAGTGACCCCCACAGTTGTCCATTGCGTATCAAAGATAACATCTTAAGTTATCTCATGGTGGTGGCGAGTCAAAGATCAGTTTCAGCAGGGCCACACTGTCTTTGTATAGAAAAATTCATGTACTCACTGTGATAGTAATATTTTTGCCCTCAGTTTGTAAAAATGCCTATTCACCAGTGTTGAGTAAGGTTGGAAATCAAGAGATGTGGCAAATCAGATGCTCATTAAACTCAAGTTGGGTTTAATTGTAAAATAAAATTGATAAGTATTTGGGAATTTCTCCCCTTCCCTCCCAAAACCTTATTGTAGACCTTTGTGCATTCAACTTTAGTATACCTTTTTAGGAACACATGAATATATTGTAAGGAATTATATTTAAAAAGTACTGAAATTGACAGTCTTCTGACAAGATTTTATGTTGACTAGAAGTCTATACTTATAGAAAAAACAATTTTGGAAAACTAGTTATAGAAATTGTACCTTATTAGTTTTCCTTTTTTGTTTTGGGCAGCAAACAAGTTATATCTTTACACTATTTGTTGTTTGGTTTTCCTCTTTGGAATGGGAACCTAAAAGATTATTACCCTTACTTGTGTTGATGAAAGACATTCAGTTTTGCTGACAGTAATACTTGGAATAAATGTCTGAAGTCATTTTTTGGTATCATTTAAACCAAATTATTCATTGATAGTTTTCTTCCACTTTACAATACAGTTCCCTACAAAGTTTGAAAAAAACCTCTTCATATAAAATGATTGCAATAATGCTAAGATACTGCATTATAAAGGAATGAATGGCTTTAGGATGAGGAGCTAAAAGAATACAGTCCTAGGGATGATTATCTCTGGTCTGAACTTTGATTTATTCTGTCCTGTACTAGTACAAATAGTTCAACCGGTGAGGATATAGACTATGTGGAAAAGAAGGCTTTAATGAAAATCTGCTGTGAAACATTAGTTTTCCTCTTTCCTATTGGGCAGTACCTTTTATTTTTTAAAGAGAGAGGGAGGGGGCTGGAGCAGTGGCTCAACAGTTGGAGTGCTTGCCTAGAAATGCTCTAGGACCTGGGTTCAAACCCCAGCAGCACATATACAAGTAAGAGCTTGGAGAAACAAAGGCCAGATGAAAAAATAAAATGGATTCTCCTATCCCTCTTTCTTCAAGAGAATCAACTTTGTTTTGTCATTAGGCCTTTGTTTCTCAAGGTACTTGAGCATGCCAGGCAAGTGCTCTAATTGCTGAGCCCTTCAGCGTTGACATTGTCATTCTTCCAAATAGAAATCCTGTATAATTGAATGTATGTTAGAATGGAGGTCCAGTTATAGCTCCAGCTGCTCGTTGGCATCCAAGATGGTAGTGTCATGCTTGAACCTTGAACACAAGTCTAAAAAATCTAATGGCTTTGCTTCTCTTGATGGCTTTCTTTTGATAACTTGGATCATTTGGGGTTTCAAAAATTTAATCCAAGATACATAAGAAAGGAGTTCTTGCTTTCTAGCTATCATCTTGCCAATAGCTCAGCAACTAGGGACCTTATAGGTGTGGGGAAAATACTACCAAGTAGAACCATATATTTGACTCAAAAAATATAAATGCTGGGAAATTATCTCCATCGAAATCTGGCTTCTAGCTCTACCAAAGATTTAGAAAGTTGTGTCAAACACAGTATTAGAACATCCATATTTGGTATTTATTTTCAAGTGGAGAATTATAGTTAAGGAATATTCTTTTAGTTTTACGGCCCTAGAATGTTAATTTACTTGTACTGTTTTTTTAGAAATAAGATCTTACCATTCCAACCAGAATACCAGCTGCAAGACTTGGTACAGTCATCACATTGTAATGATTTTCATAATAGACCAATGCTCTCAGAACTTTTTGTTAGACTTTTAGGTGTTCAGAATGTTTTATCCCTGCCATGTTCACAATTCCCCCGCTTCTAAAAGTTCGAATGAATGTCAGTTATTTAAGTTTTCAGTATGTAGCTTCAAGCCATAGATAGTTTCAACATAGCCAATCAGCAATCTTTTACAAACTTTTATAAAATTATGGTATTTTGTGTTGTTAGTTTCATAGCAGGAATCTCAGTTAGGGCTTCTTAATATTCCATTACCATTTTCCAGTCAGAGGATGGAACAGCTTGCACTCAGGTAAGCTTTTTGAAAGGTCTCTTTCACTTTGTGGGGTCACTTATTCAGGTCTCTGGTAATGTGTTATCCTGCCTCTCTCATAATGTACTTTATTTGGTCAGAAAGCTGTGGGGCAGTGATTGTATGGAGTGTAGAATACCCCTGCACTGCACTGAACATGCAGAGACCTGACACCGTGACTTCAGAAATCAGGTATATACCAGTAAGACCTTGATAGCAAGTAATTTTATCTTTTGTGAATTTTTGTACTAGATTTTTTTTTAAAGTACTTTTTTTTTTTCTGAGCAAAATAGCAGGAATGCTTTGGAACAAAGTTTCTTATACTTAAGGGTGGCCTGGTATATGGGAGAAAGGAACTGGGCTCAAGTTTTCTATTCCTGATTTCCCCCATTACCAATAATATAACTTGGAACAGAGATCAGTATCGTTAGAATATATATGTGAAGACGTTGTAGATATAAAGTACTATATAAATAAGGGATTTTCGATTCTTGAAAAAAAAAATTATTTTTGTACCAGCAATTGAACCTTGGGGTGCTTGAACTACTGAGTCACATCCCCAGCCCGTTTTTCAGGGCCTTGCTAAATTGCCAAGACTGGCTTTGAATTTTCACTCCCCTGCCTTAGACTACCAAGCCACTGGGATTACAAGCATGTGCCACTCTGCCCGGCTTTTTTTGAGAATGAAAAGTGGTCATTTTAGAAAACTTTGGTACAGGTAACAGGAGCTACAGGATTAAAGTGATTTGGTGTTGAAACTTTTTTAAAAGAAATCTCATCACATTAAACCCTAAGAGCCCAACAAGGTGCATGCCTGTAATACCAGTCTTTAGGATTGCAAGCTCAAGGTCAGACTGGGCAACTTAGCGAGAGCTTGTCTCAAAATGGGTTCAATCACCATACCCCCTGCAAAATATGTATGCACACATGTGTATACCATAAGAATCTTCAGATGTATAGGGACAGCAGTGAACAGAAGGGGAAATAGTGCCATTAATCACTCTAGGAATGTCTACCCTTTTTAGATTCTGTAGTAAAATTACAAAGTGTAGTAGAACAAAATGATTCATTTTGAATTCCCAGTCTTTACCAACTGTTGTTCTTACATTAGTTATATAAAGAACACAGACAATGATTATCTGGAGTCTTAGAAAAGAGGAAATAGAACTTGTTTTTTAATAAAAAAACCAAACTTGCACGGGCTGGAGCAGTAGCTCAGTGGTTACAGTGCTTGTCTGGCATGTGTGAGTGCACGGGTTTAAACCCCAGCACCCACGTACACAACTAAGTATCAGAGCAACAAAAGCCATATGAAAAACTAAAGTTTGATTCTCTCTAAAAATAAATTACTGAGGCTGACTTTGAATTTGTGATCCTCCTTCTTCAGCTTTCTGAGTCACTGGGATTACAGGCATGTTCCACCAAGCCAGGCATGTTCCACCAAGCCTGGCTTTCCCATTAACTTAAAAAAAAAAAAAAACTTCATAGTGGCAAAACTGCAGTTAGCCATTTCTTCAAAAAAATTGGGGAAGAACAGTTATTTGACTGCTCAGATTTATACAGTACTCCTCCATCATTCCTAGGGTTGATCCCCTTGGAAATAATATGTGCTTATCATGGGAAGATTATCACTAGAAGGAACTTTGGTTCCAGGGGAACTGAGTATGGTTGTGAGGCTTAGACAAAGCCTTGCAATTAGTTTTGCAGGAATAGCTCTTTTCAACCTTAGATCTGAATTGGCAGATTCCTGCTTTCACTCCTCCCCTTGGTACTAGGGATTGAAATCAGGAATGCTCTGCCACAGAACTACATCCCCAGCCCTTTTCATTTTGAGATGGGGGTTTCACTAAATTGCCTAGGCTGGCCTTGAACTTTCAATCCTCCTGCCTCAGCCTCCTGAATAGCTGGGATTAGAGGCATACACCACTGTCACCTGGTGATTCCATCTTTCTTATTGTGTCAAATATGACTTCCAGATACGTCCTGATATATTGCACATTAGTTGAGTTAAAAAATTGGTAAAATGACTAGACCTTTTCTAAGGGCTCTCGCTTCCACTAATACTTGATACAAATCATGAATTTGTCAGACTTGGAGGACCCATCACCTTTCACAGATAAAAGAAATGGCTTTAGTGCTACTGAAGTAGTTTTCATATAAATTGAGAAAAGAGATTTTGTGCTGCAAATCAAGCAACAGAGAGTGATACAAAGAAGACTGCCCCTGGGTTTCGTGTTCACCTTAGGCAAGTTCATCTCTACACCTTCATCCTCTTTGCTGTAAAGTGAATGCTACAATAATATCAGAATATCAAGAAGTTTTGCTTATAGCAACTGAGGGGGGAAAATTTTTGATGTTTGGTTGATAGAACCAGAAATATAAATCTCAGGACTACTATGTTTTGAAAGGGTGAATCTAAGAGCCTTGGACTCTGAGTCAACATGTTGGATGAAAGTTAACCACACTTTTGGGCAGATGGCTTCACTTTTTTTTTTTAACAATTTATTTTTTAGTTTTTCATGTGGCCTTCATTGTTCTAAGACTTCACTTTGTATGTGGTGCTAGGGTTTGAACTCGTGTACTTACGCATGCCACAACCACCGGCTACCGCTCCAGCCCTGTCTTCACCTTTCTAAGCTCGTTTCCTCATCTGCCATTTCTCAGAGTAGTTATGAGAATTAAGCCAGGATATATGTGAAAATGCATTCTAAACTATAAAGCAGCATATAAATACAAGCTTTGCTATTATGGGAGGTGATGAGTAAATAACTTTGAACAGGTTTAGTAACTGATCTCTTGGCTATCAAAGATGGAAGCTTTCTGCTGTTTTTCCACACAGGCCTCCTTGACGAGTTAGGATTCCCTTTTACTCTTAGCTTTTTTATTTTGGTCCTTTTACTGGAGACCAGAGCCAGTAAGAGCTAAGTTTCACAAAAATAGAATTGCAAATAACATGAGTGCTTGTTCAAAGGTCTTGTACTGAGAATTTGTTTAATGGAACTGTATGACTCAATTATTTTTTCTGCCTTGTTAAAAACTGGCCTGAGGGCTGGAGTGGTGGCTCAGCAATTATGCTGCTGCCCGGCATGCGTAAGTACGCGGGTTCAAACTCCAGCATCCATGCACACAACTAAGAGCAACAAAAGCCATGTGGAAAAACTCAATAAAAAAAGGCCTGAGTATCCTGACCATGTGGTGGTAATAACTACTAGCATTTCTACTTTATATGTGTACGTATACATATTCTCATTTATCCTGGTTCCCTTAGGCTATGGAAACTATTATGATTACCAATTTTCGAAAGAGGAAAATGATTTGAGCCAATTTCTCTGGGCCTGGTTTGTATCCAGTTTCTGCAGTGTAATGCTGCCACCATGCCCAGGTATAAACTACCAGTCACTCATGAGGTCCCTGGACATGGAATTGGGAAAAAATACACATAATGGGCTCTTACTAGGCTGGAAGAACCTAAGTCTAGCAATTGCCTGGGCTTGAGAACTGTAAGAGACTCAAATTCTAGGCACTAATCCAGACAGTTGATTTTACAACTCTGTACTTTAACCACTTTGCATTGCCTTTAACCATCTTAAGTCAACCAACAAAGGCTTTTTTGTTTTTGAGACAGGGTCTTACCATGTTGCTTAGGTTGGCCTGAATTTACATTCCTCTTGTTCCAACCTCCTGAGTAGCCGGGATTGTAAACATGTGCCATTACACCTTGCTCAGGTTTCAGTTTTTTACTCAGATAATCCTACATACAGTGATACATGTTTAAAAGACCATAAAGTATGTCTGTTGAATGAGAATAATTATGGTTAGTCCTCTGGTGTCTAGGAATATGGTTTTAGAACTTTCTTTCTGGTTGCACACCCAGCTACTCTGGACTCTGAGGCATGAGAATGGCAAGTTTGACACCCACCTTGGCAACTTAGCAAGACCCTATCAGAAAGATCTCGGGAGGAGGCTTAGTAGAGCACTTGCCTAGCATGCACAAGACCATAGTACCCTCCCCTGAAAAAAAAAAAAAGTTCCCCATTGAGGAAGATGGCAGTAGCTATACGTGACTTGCCTACACCTCAGCAGGATTCCCTTATGGCCTCCCTTAGCAGGTATGCTGCCTAAATCCATTTAGGAATGAACACTGAGACCTGGACCCGGAGGCAATAAGTACAAATATTTCAATGTTATGAATTAAGCTGAAACATGCAAGTCCAGCTTGGATTTTAGATTTTCAGACTTAACAGAATTGCATGCTAAAAAGATGGCACCCAGTAGAAAACCAGCCCTCTTTTTCTGCCAGCTCTTTTAGTACAGTGGAGGGCCTCACAGTAACACTCTTCAGTGCCTAAATTTTGTCCACATCCCTGAGAATAGCTACCCTTTTGGCTTGGGTGAGTTTAAGGGAAGATGAACCTAGGAAAGAGGCTCACTCAAGACTCTGGAAACCACGCTATTTAGGCAGGAAATTCAGAATCCCAAGTACCTTGAACATAATCTAAAAGAGAACAAAATGAGCTCCCAGCAGCACATCCTTTTACTGCAGACTTTTTGCCCCTAGGGAAAGCACAGCAATAAGAGGTCCTCAGCATAGACTTCTTGCCTCCAGAGGCTTTCTAAAGTAAGACAACTGAGGGAAATGCTAGCCTGCCTTTTCTCAAGTCAACTGAGTCATTTTTTAAAGATGTTTGTTTTCCCTAATTTTTCATGACCCTGAGAAATAGGTTTCATTGCAAAACTTGAATGTTGGAGGATTTCAATATAACCTTGTAAAGTAGTACTTTCTGCGAACAGCTCCTTGTGTAGCACTATAGGGTCATCCTAGGAGCCATTTTAGCACTAGTTCTTTTAAAGAAAACTCACTAGAGAAAGGTTACAAGAATTATTCTGTTTAAGTGGTATTAGTGAGACTAGATCAAGATGGCATAGAAGAAGCACCTAATTCTAAATTCCATGAAGTTCTAAAGCACAAGAAAAATCTGCTGTAGTACTGAAAATGAGAGGACTAGCAGTATATTTGAAATTTGGAGGAATGCCAGAAAAATAGCAGATAGAATCGGAACTAGTAGGCAAACAAAACAGTAGGAAATCACAATTCAAAACAGTCAAAGACCACAAAACAGGAAGAATGGGTTGAAGCCCAGAATTAAAAAAGCAGGAGTACCACCCTGGGGTGCTAAACAGGGTGTTTGAAGCTGCTTGAAAATAGCTAAGCATGCCTGTCTCCCCACTGGTGGGCAAAAAGTGTGTCTGTACTTAGCCTATACCATAAGAGGATAAAGCCACTGAAGCTGGAGAAGCAGAACAATGCCCCTGGACAGTTGCCAATCCTCAGAAAAAGAGAAGCCTATGCCCAGAATTTGAATATTGGCGTATCTGTGACTGGCAGCACAGCTCCCATCACAGGCTTAGATAAAAACAGAAACATCTGTAGAAGAGGTGCTCAACCACAAAAATACTAAATAAGCAACTAAGTAAATTTCAACTATAAATCACCAAAGCATCTGAAGTTGATAATATGAAAGGGCCCAAGCACCAAAAATTAAAAAAATTCACACAGCCAGACACAGGTGTACACACCTGTAATCCCAGCTACTAGGAAGATGCTGGATGATTACAAGTTCAAGTCTAGCTTCAGCAACTTGGCAAGACCCTGTCTTCAAAAAGGCCCGGGAAAGTAGCTCAGGGGTACAGTACCCCTGGGTTGGATACCCAGTATCATACACAAAAATTATACAAATAGGGTAGAATGAAGAAGATATTACCTGTATTTAATATCCCAAGAGCATAGAGGATGTCATAGGCATAAAGTAAGTACAGGTTATTATAAAAAAAAAACCAAGCTGATCTTAGATATTAAAATTTTGATTTTTGTTTGTGGTACTAAAGATTAAAGCCCACTGAACCACAATCCCAGCCTTTTTGAGACAGTCTCAGTTGTCAAGGCTAGCCTCAAACCTATGATTCTCCTGCTTCATTTGAGTAACTGGGATTAAAATAAAGATGAGGAGCTGGAGCAGTGGCTCAGTGGTTACAGCACTTGCCTGGTATATGTGAGTACACGGGTTCAAACCCCAGCACCACATACACAACGCAGTGTCTGAACAATGAAAGCCACATGAAAAACTAAATAGTCTCTTTCTGTCTTGAAAAAAAATGAAGTAAGTATCAAGGAAAGCTAACAGGGATAGGTCCAATATTTCTAATATCTAAACAGAAAAGAGATAGGGGCTACAGGGAGGAAAAGACTGGAATAGATTTCTTTGGTCTGAAGAGATACAAGTCTTAAAAATGATTTATTTATTCCTTTTAAATATGAATTATTAAGCATAAATGTCAACATCTCACCAGTGATTGTGGATATATTTTTTTACCATAGTACACTAAAATTTACATTTTAAAATGCAAGGCTTTTCATGGAGAAGTTTTTCAGATAGCCTTTTAAATAATTAGGAGTAAAAGGAAAATACTTATGAATCACTTAATATTTAATACAGAATTAGGGTTCCTTGAAGAAATGTCTACTATCTTGGCAAGAATGAAAACCCGAGCTTGGAATGTAATAGAGAGCTGGGAAGCTACTAAAGTATTCTTTGGGAATGATCAAGACGATGCAGAAGTTAAAGAGGCTCCAACTGGCCAAAAATGAGATAATTTGAGAATCAAAATAATTGCAAAGAACTGAATTACCAAATGTTTAATTCCTTGATACCTTTAAAAAAAATCCCCATTAGTTATTTCTGGAACATGCTGGGGAAATTTATTAACTTACCTCCTGGGGATTAAGCCCACAGGCACTTTTATATCCCCAGTCCCCCTGCCCCTTTTTGAGACAGTCTTACTAAATTGCTGAGGCAGACCTCAAATTTGTAACCCTCCTTCCTTAACCTCCTGGGTCACTGGAATTACAGGCATGTGCTGCTATGGCTGACAACAAATTATTTTAAAAAACTGGTAAAGGGAAGGAATCAAGCATTTATCCTGTTTTTCATTTCTGAATAACCAAATAATTGATAAGCTTCTCTTAAAAGTATCCCAGATAATAAGGAATAATAGAATACTACCATTTTGTAATACCTAGTGAAATAATGCTTAAAGGTAGTAATTACCAAGAGCTGCTATTAACAAGAGACATCATTATGTGCCTTCTTTGGGATGTACATATATCACACCCAGACTATTTTTGCCAACAGAATTGATCCTGAATCTATCAAGTCTCTGTAACCAGCAATTAACACAAAATTTAGGGAACTAGAAGAACAAGCTAAACGCCACCAGAATGATGCCATCCTAAAACAAAAAATCCAGGATATAGGAAACTCTATATAGAACAAGCAAGCTAGTGTCTTAAAGAGGAGGAGAGCAAAACCAGAAATTAATGAGGGACTTATGATGAATTCCATATATGAACTTTATTTGCAACCCCATTCTAACCATGTGTGAGTGAGACAAAGACAACTGGGGAAATGATGTTGTGGTTACACATTTTTTCGAAAGTATATCCAGCAACATGGAACTATTTCAGGACGGATAGGTCTATTATTTCAGAATAATCAATTAAAGGTGGAAGAAAAGTAGGTGATATATAATTGAAACAGGATTAGCTATGAGTTGACAACTACGGAAGCTGGGTCAGGGGTAAATGGCAATATATAATACTATTCTTTGTATATATTTGAATTTTTCAAAAAAATTTTTAAAAAGTCAATGCGATATTCATAAATTCGAAACACCAGGGCTGGGGATTGTAGCTCAGTGGTAGAATTCTTGACCTAGCATGTGCAAGGTTCTGGGTTCAATCCCTACTACCACCAAAGAGGGAAAAAAATGGAAAGGTCTAATATGAAAAAAAAAGATTATTTTTTGAGAGAGAGAGAGAATGAATCAACTTTAGTTTTTCATGTGGCTTTCTTTGCTCTGACACTTAGTTGTGTACATGATGCTGGGGTTTGGGGTTTGAACCCATGTACTTGCACATGCCAGGCAAGCGCCATAACTGCTGAGCCATGCTCCAGCCCTGATGGAAAAAAAAAATCTTAAGGAAAATGTGTTAAAAAAACAAACAAACAAACAAACTAGAGGAGTAATCAGAGAAGTTGGAAAGGCAGCTTGAGAGTACTCCCTCAGAAGACATAACTTTTAAAGACACAATTTATAGAGCTTCAAAAACAACTATATCGGAAATTAGAAAAAGGTGGGAGATGTAGCGAACTCCAGACCAGACACAGTAAAAAAAATCAAGGGCAACCCAATCTTAGTTATAAATGATCATATATGCAAAAATGGAATATAATGTTCTATTTGAAAGGATTAAGATACCACAACCAAGAAAGATTCATTATAGGAATTTTTAAATGATTCAGTATTAGAAATTGTATTAATATTAACCATAGTAGAGAAAAATCTTACCTTTTTAGTAGAGCCTTAAAAGTATTCTATAAAATTTTTTTTTAAAGGATTGAACTCAGGGGTGCTTTACCACTGAGCTACATCTCTAGCCCCTTTTAGTTTTTCTTTTGAGGCAGAGTGTAAGTTACTTAGTGCCTCACTGAGTTGCTGAGACTGACTCAAACTTGCAATCCTCCCGTCTCAGCCTCCCAGGATGCTGGGACTATAGGCACGCCCCATGGCGCCCAGCCCTATTCTTGATATTTAAAAGAAAATACCAAAAGTCAACGGAGGGTATCTATCAGAAACCTATTAGTATGCATTATACTTAAGGATAAAATGTTAGAATCATTCTTCCTACAGCAAGGACATTACCAAGTTCCTCCTATTCAGCATGATGGTAGAGGTCCAAGCATTTGCATTTAAAAAAAAAAAAAGTAAACTGTGAAAAAGACGTTAAACTACCTTTGTGGGCTGGAACAGTGGCTCTGCAGTTGCAGCGCTTGCCTGGCATAGGCAAGGACCAGGGTTTGAATCCCATCACCATGTACACAAGTGTTGGAGCCATGAAATCCACATGAAAGACTGAATAAAGTTGGCTCATGCTCTCTTAAACAAACCTACCTTTGCAGATACAAATTTTAACAAAAAGTCAAGTCAAACCAAAATCATTGCAAGAATTCATTATGATGACTGAATCTATCACCCCCGTTAGAATGGCTATTATCAAAAATACAAAAACTAACATGCTTGGTAAGGATGCATAGAAAGGAGAACTCTCATACACTGTTGGTAGAAATGTAAATTAGTAAAGTCATTATGGAAAACAGTATGGAAATTCCTCAAAAAACTAGAAACAACTACCATATGAACCAGCAATCCTACTATAGATAACCGAGGGAATAGAAATCAGTATGCCAGATATCTGTACCCCATGTTGAGTGCAGCACTATTCATAACTGCCACGATACGGAATTCACCTAGGTGTCAACTGACAGATGAGTGGATAAAGAAAATGTGGTAAGTAAATCATCCAGAATTGTTCTGCCATAATGAAATCCTGTCATTTGTAGCAACATGGATGAACCTGGAAAACATTATGTTAGATAAAATGGAAAAAACATACTATATGTTCTCACTTATCTACAAAAACTGAAAAAGTTGATTTCAGAGAAGTAGAGAGTAGAATAGCGTTTGCCAGAGGCTGGGAAGGAAGGAAGAAAGGAAATGGAAAGAGGATGGTTAACAGGTAAAGTGTACAACTGAATAGTGAATAGGAGGAATAATCATTAATATTGTATAGTACCATAGGATAAGTATGGTTGACAGGAATTGTGTATTTCAAAACAAAAAGAAATGATAAATGTCCGAGATGAACAATATGTCAATTACCCTGATCTGAGCATTGCACACTGTATTAAAAAAATCATACGTTATCCCAATATATAATTATTATCAAAAATTTTAAAGATCATTGAATATAAGATAAGCATACTAAAATCAGTTTTTGGTTTTTTGTTTTGTTTTGTTTTTTTTAAAGAAAGGAGGACAGTGAGAGAGAGAAACAATTTTTATTTAGTTTTTCATGTGTGTGGCCTTTGTTGCTCCAAGACTTCGCTGTGTACGTGGTGCTGGGGTTTGAACTCATGTACTCAGGTATGCTAGGCAAGTGCTGTAACTGCTGAGCCACCGCTCCAGCCCCCAAATCAGCATCCAACATACAACAGTTAGAAAATAGGCAATAGTCTATTCACAATTGGAAAATGTTTAAACCTAAGCATAAAACTAATAAAAAAAGTGCATGAAACCTATTTAATACTTGAATAAGAGTAAAATTTTGCTGGAAAACAAAATCTGAAAAGATGAAAGATTCTATACTGTAAAATGCCAATACACCTCCAAAAACTAATTTACAAATTTCCAGTAAAATCCCAACATAATTAAAGAGAGAGGGACAGTGAGAAAGGGAGAGAATCAGTTTTATTTAGTTTTTCATGTGGCTTTTGTTGCTTTGTTTTATATATGATGCTGGGGTTCAAACCTGGGTCCTTGCTCATGCCAGGCAAGGGCCACAACCACTGAGCCACTGCTGCAGCCCACCAACAGAATTTTTTTTAAAACTTGGATTTTTTTAAAACTTTGATTGTAAAACTCATGGAAGAGCATTAACAGAAAATTATCTATAGTTTTGAAAATGAACATTGAAGGGGGACTTTCCCTACCAAATGTTATTTTGTATTAAAGTGACAGTGATGTTAAACAATGTTCAACAATATGGTACTGGTACAATTCTTCGATATATCTGAGAAGTGAGGTCAAGAGCAAATTTTTGCCCCCCAAAGTTGGAGAACAGACAGTGGATACAGAAAATCACAATCTACCAGAACAGGAAACAATGCTAGGACAGAAACACCTAAACTGTATTTGACAAATGGTCTCAGTGTGGATGAGACTAAGATAAAAAGTCCAAGGAGGGCTGGGGAATTGTTTCAGTAGCCATTTGCTTTCCCAGCATGCACAAGACTCTGGTTCAATCCCCAGAACTGCAAAATGTTCAAGGGGAACCAGTGATGGGGTTTAGGGGAATCACATTTTTGTTAGTTGTATTTCTTGAAACTATCAAGTCCTCAGTGAATACTGGAGAAGTCTCTTCATGTTACTGACAGTGGAAGGGAAAGGAACTGTTGAAGTGTGCTTGAGTACTGTTTTGACAAGGCCTGTTCTTAGGAGAAACTGTTTTACCCACGTTTAACCTGCTCTAGTCTTTCCTGTAGAGGAAGGGAAATACACATCTTCAATCCCTCCAGACTGCCTAAAGAGATAGGGATAACAGAAGCACAGGTGAAGGTTATGATCTAAGGACATCTGAGGACTAGAATACTTCTCCAACCCCCACATCTTACATTACTAAAAGCCAACTAACCACAGTTCCTGTGGTTAGAATACTTTGTCTGCCTTTTGACAAAAATTTACAAGGCATGCTTTTTAAAAGGCAAAGAGTACAGGTTGAAGAGACTGAATGAACAGTATCAGAACCAGAGTCAGATATGGAGGAATGTTTGGATTATCACACCAGGAATTTTTAAAACTGATTAATACCCTAAGGGCATTAATGGAAAAAAATTACAAGAACAGGTGAATAATTTAAGCAGAAAGATGGGGATTCCTAAGAATAAAAGTGCCATAATTAAGAAAATACTAGTGAGTAAAAAAAAGAAAAAGAAAAACTAATAGAAATGAATGTCTTTGACTAGAATGGGCATAGCTGAAAAATCTCTAAGTTTAAGAATATAATAATAGAAACTTCTAGCTGGGTACATGGGTGCACACCTGTAATCCCAGTGGTTTGGGAGGCTGAGGCAGGAAGATTTCGAGTTTAAAGCCAGCCTCAACAACTTAGCAAGACTGTGTCTCAAAATAAAATATAAAAACAGCTGGGGATGTGGCCTAGTGGTTAAAGACCCTGAATTCAATCCCAGTACCAATAAATAAATAATAGAAACTTCTAAACTAAAAAGCAAAGAGCAAAGACGACATAACAGAAAATCCAAAAGGTGTAACATTCGTGATGAGAATACCAGAAGATGAAGGAGCAGAAGCAATATTCAAAACCATAAGTGGCTAAAAATTTCCCACAAGTTCATGTCAGACAACAAATAATAGATCCAGGAAGTTCAAAGAATGCCAAACAAGAACACAACTAGGCATAATATTCAAACTCCAGAAAGTAAAGTATTAAAAAATATATATATTGAAAGAAGGCAGAGAGGGGAAAACAACTTGTCTATAGAGAAGCAAAGATAAGAATTACCTAACCTTTTTTCCTAAGGAATCATGTGAAGAAGATGACAATGGATTGAAATGCTTAAGAGTTGAGAGAATAAAACCACTAACCTAGAATTCTGTAGTCTCTGAAATTATCCTTCCAAATTTAAGAAGAAATAACATTCTCTCACACAAAATTTTTTTTCTTGCTATACCGAAAGTCAAACCCAGGTCTTTTTGTACACTGCACATGTGCTCTATCACTGAGCTACAGTAACCTCCCCGCACCAAAAAAAGGTATTTGTTGCCAGTAGACTTGCCTTACAAGAAGTGTTTAAACAAGTTCTTCAGAGAGGGGAAATTATATAGGTCAGAAATGCTGATCAATATAAAGGAAGAGCATCCAAGAAGGCACAACCGAAGGTAAAATAAAGACTTTTCCTTTCCTTATGCTTAACTAGCCCAACAGGTAACTGTGTCCAAAAAGTAACAATGTATTCAGACAGGTGTGTGTGTGGAGGAGGGTGTCTGTGTGTAGATGCCTATGTATGCTTATTTTATACTTCTTTTTAAGTGTAATGACCAGCAATGATTCAGGAGATGAGGAGGAATTAGGAACATTTTGTTGTTATAGATACTTGTACTACTCATGAAACAGTACAGGGTTATTAAAAATTCTTGCATTAATTGTAAATGTATTGCAAAAGTTCAGGGTAACCACACAATTTTACTGTGTACCTAAAACTGTTCTAAAAAAGTTAATTAAAAAGATTCTCCTATTCCTCACTCCATGTTCAAATTTTAAAAATAATAAAGCAGAAAAGCTAAATGCACCAAAAATGATTGAAAAACTGCGAAGTGTTACTATGCAGATCATACAAATCAATAAAAAAATCATAGCCACCTAATTAAAAATTTTAAAATGGGCAATTCACCTGGCATACAAACAGGGAACTTTATTTCTAGTAACATGGCAGGCTAGATTATTTTTATTAGTGTTCAAAACTAAAACTAGTTCATTAAAAAATCTTTAACACCCTGGAAAGCTGAAAATATAATAAGAGATTTTAGTCCACAATATAGTGAAAAGCCAGAACCTAGATGAGATGAGTACTTCCGTAGATTTTGCATTGAGGGCTAATAAAAGTCTTCAAGTACCAAGACCCTAGAGGAGCAAGAGAGGAATTCAACTTAAAGTTTCAAAAGTTAAGTATATATCATATAAATTAATTAAAACATGAAAAATATGTAAACTCCAAACTAAAACAGTGGAAAAAGGGAAAAATAAAAACAATTGGTCCAAAACACCCAAGATAACTTAAAATAAATATAAAAGGGACAAAGAAATAATAAATGAAATGTTAGACTTAAATACAAATGATATACATCAGTAATTACATTAACTACAAATGCTTTAACAGAAGCTAAAGTCAGACTATAATTTTAAAAAATCCAAATATATGCTGCTTATATAAGACGTATAGTGGGAGATTTTTTTCTTTTTTAAAGAGAAGGACAGTGTGAGAGAGAGAGAGAGTCAATTTTTATTTAATTTTTCATGTGGCCTTTGTTGCTCTGACACTTAGTTGTATATGTGGTGCTGGGGCTTGAACCCACATACTTGCACATGCTGGGCAAGCGCCATAACCACCAAGCCACCACTCCAGCCCCAATACAGTGGGAGATTTTAATTTAACATGCTTCTTGTACTAATTAACAGAACCAGCAAATCAGAAGAAGATAGAATTTAAAAATAAATCAATACTTGACCAAATAAATACACATGTATGAAGGTGAGTGTACACAAAACACCTATCAACCACAGATTACCTTTTATCAGCATTTATGGAATATTTAGTTTGACCATTTGTGGAATCAAAAGCAACTCTCAACACATTTTAAGAGGGTGGCATATTCTTCAACCACAATGCAATTATGCTAGAAATCATAATGAAATTAACCAATCCTCCCAAATTTGGAAACATCCTCTTTAATAACCCCATGAGTCAAAGAAGCAATCAGTTAAGAGCTCCTAGCCAGTTTCTAGCATTCTAACACAGAATACTAAAGAGTTCTTTTT
>PVKS010016408.1:0-44029 GCA_004027875.1 Aplodontia rufa | reverse complement strand
CTTGAAACATTTTGATGTTTGAGAGAAACTGGTTAAGGCCCAGTATTGGTTATACATTTCTCTAGGTTCAAGAAATTCTGTGTTAATGGATAAGGCATTAGTTTCTAAAATGCCTGGACTATGTTAGTACTGTGTAGACATATTGTAATTTTTAAAAATATCCTTCTGTAAGAATTGTTTTCAGATAAATTTTTGGTTATATTATCTAAAAGTTTTATATCATGTGATAAATTCCTTTTGGAATTAACTTCTAGAATAGCATTTGTCCTGTGTCCTGATTACTATGAATAATTTGCTTAGACATTGAGAATCACATTTCCATTATTGTCTTACTTAAGAGAAATTCAGTCTTTTTTTTTCCAGTATATTGTATATTTTTAATTTTTTATTGGTGGATTGTGATTATACATAATGGTGGAATTTGTTTTTGCATATTTTTACATGCATATAATATAACAATATAATGTAGTCAATATCCTTACCCAGTATACCCTTTCCTTCCCTCCACCGAAAAATGCAGACTTTTTTTTTGTTTTTTAAAGTGCTTAGTATTGAACCCAGGGGTGCTTTCCCACTGTGCTACATCCTCAGCCCTTTTTAGTTTTTATTTTGAGACAGGGTTTCACTAAGTTGCTTAGGGCCTTGCTGAGTTGCTGAGGTTAGTCTCAAACTTGGATCTTTGTGCTTCAGCCTCCTGAGTTGCTGGATTTACAGGAATGTGCTATTATACCTGGCTCAAAATTCAGTCTTGAGTCTGATGTTCAATTAGAATAACTCTGGTATGCATTTTTTCACCTATGAAAATTTTCTTTTAGATATTTTTGTTTTATTTATCTAGTTTTATGTTTTGATATTATAAATTGTTCCCTGTCTTTTGTGCATATGGGCATGGCATGAATGAAATAATGTTCATGTTACTAGATTAATTTTTTTTTAAAGAGAGGGAGAAGCTCAGAGAGAGAGAGAGAGAGAGAAACAATTTTTATTGAGTTTTTCACATGGCTTTCATTGCTCTAACACTTAGTTGTGTACATGGGTGCTGGTGTTTGAACCCAAGTACTTGTGCATGCCAGGCAAGAACCATAACTGCCGAGCCACCGCTCTAGCCCCTAGATTAATGTTTAACACAAGTATAAAAATTAAGGTATACAATATTTGGATTTATCATTTCAGTAGCGATAATAATATGTTGGAAAAAGATTTTTTCTCTGATGTTTGGAGCTTTAATATGGAGAGTCAACATAATTTTTCCTAAAATTCTTTTCAGTCTTTATTTCTATTCCAACTCCCAGAGAATGCTGACTTAATCTAACATTAGAATATGTTACTGTTGTCATGATGTCAGTGATTAATATTGGAAATAGTTGAAACATATGATAGTGAAAGTTATTTACACATTTTCCATGTCTAGTAGAAATTAATCCAAATATTACCAATTAAGTGATTTTTTTTTTAATTTTGGAAATCACTGAATCACACCTGCATGAGTTTTGTCATTTTCACATTCTACAAATCTGTTTCAGTTTCTTCTTGTTATTTGATCTTTGCTAATATGAGGAGTAATGAGGGAAGAGCAGTAAGAGCACAATAGAAGAATAAAATGAATTCTTTGATAACAAAGAAAAATAAAGCACAGCCATGTTTCAACTGGACTGAAAAAGAAGATAAAATTTTGCACTGAATGTTTACAGATAGGAACAGAGCCTCCTAGGCAAGGAAACTCCATGAACTAAAACACAAAACTAGAAAAATTCAATGCATGGGTTTTGATGCCTGTAGAGTCCAGTAGTGCTCTCCAGCCCATTTCCCATCCCGGAAACTGCTGCTGGACACCCCGCTGTCAGCTTAGCAAGTCCCTAACCACGCATTTCTCGTGGCAATTCCAAAGAGGGTAATATGAACTTAATCTGGTAGGTGAGATATATTAAAAGCCTTTGAGCATTTGTCAGAATTTTAGCTGTGTATTTCTGATTGAGCAGGAATGGATAAGAAAGATTGGAATGTGGAGGGAAAGGAGACATGGGCAGTGGAAAGCCAGTCATCAAGTCAAAAACCATGAAATCTCACCTTGGGAGTCTCCAAATCTGTCCTTCATCTGTCACTGCAGAGCAGTTTATGCTGTGGGAGAGTAATGATGAGAAATTAAAGAGAAGAAGCAGGTGAATTGTATAATATACGTATAATATATGTATAATAAAATATAACATTAGTTCATTCAGTGGTACAGATATAGAAAACGTAGCAGAGAGTTGATTTGTGAATAGCTATTATGGTAAGATGTACTTTTAGGAGTCATCAGGAATTCTGTATTTCATCATCTCTCTTAGATGGTTTTACTAGACTAGTAGATGGAGAAAATGCAACGGACATCATAGATTGTGGTGGCAGATTTAACAATCCGCAGCAATGTGGGTAAGATAGAACAATTTAGACTGCTTACAAAGGTTCCATTCTACTCTAAATGCAGCTCTGAAAAACCCCAACACAAGTAATAATTGCTTCTTACCATAAAATATAATAACTGTCCATGGACCCCATACCATGTGTACATTTTTAAGAATCTGTTTTAATAATATATATAGCAGAGGAGAAAATTTGATTAGCTACTACCTTTGGGAACCAAAAATCCTAGATTTAAATGTGGCTAGTCCTACAGGGATTTGTGGAATCTCTGGTGAAATCTAATTGACAGCAAAATTTCCATTTGAGTAGAATTTTCTGCAATATTCAGAATTTAAAAATGGTCAAAAACTGAGTCCTATTAAGTGTTCATGAGCTGGATGAGCCTTTTTTATTTGGGAATTGGGTTTGCCTGTGAGATAAATGGGCCTGTGCACAGGTGACCTTTGTGTTACTGGGAAAGGGTTTCTTTCAGAGAAATGGAATTGTGAGGACCAGAATCCTTCATTCCCAGGAAGGGAACAGGGGACACAGAAAAGTGGTTCTCTATGTACTCTTCACCCAATAATCATCAAAAGGGAAATGTGGAATTACATGGGAAATAGCTTTCATCTTATTAAAATACAGTATAATGGTCAAGAGGTCGAAGAATCTTGTCCATTCATTCTTATAGATGTGTTGCTTATAAAAAAAGAATAACTTAAAATTTAAAGTAAATTTATTTTAACCAGTACATAAAACACAAAAATTGTACATGTCAATGAATTACTGTGTAACATTCGGATACATGTATCCCTTGTGTACTATTTAATTCAGGTTAAACTACCTATATCCTCAAACATGGTTTCTTTAAGCTTACAAAATCCTTTCTTATAGCTTTTTGTAATGTAGTCACGCTTCTGTGCAATAGCACACAAGAAATTCTTGCTCCTCTCTCACTGTAACTTAGTACTGGCAGATCAGTATTTCCCTATTTCTCCTTGCTCCCACCCTCCATGGCCTGTAATATTACCATTTACTCTCAACTTGTACGACATCAACTTCTATAGGGAGATAGACAAATGCTGTATGATCTCACTTATATGTGAAATCTAATTTAGTAAAGATTAATTGAACAGAGTTTTAGTAGTAAGTTTAGTTTCCTCTAAGGAAAAAATAAACCACCACAGCAACAGTGCTGACAGACTTTACATTGTTCAGTCCATTAAAAAGAGAAGGAAATAATTTTTTTTTTGTAATTTAGAAACTTTATTTTTTTTACTGTCTTTTTTATTTTTTTTAATTTTTTTTTAGAAGTATATAGAAATACAGTTGAGGGGGAAACATTATCAAAACATTAGCAATCAATGGATATAAACTTTGTTATCGAGGGGGAAAGCCAGATCATGGAAAACCACCTTGGGTTTTACCTGTTAGGAAATAATTTTTTTCAGTGATGATCGATGATTATTTCAACTTATTTATAAACGTTAAGAGTGCATCACAGAGTAGAATTTCTGAATATAGGACAAACAAAAGCAGAAAAATCCTGCATTTGCTGAAAACACCAGTTTTCAGGTGTTTGCCCTATGACTTTTGAAGTTCCTTGAGTCTGTACAGCTATTTCCATATGTACTGAGCAGCTGAAAGTAATGTTATACAAATAAATAAATAAAAATTAAACAAAAGCTTGGTGAAACAAATGTCATTTATTTCTGCAGTATACTTGGCTGATTTTTGCTATTCTTTATTATAGCATCTAGTTCACAAATATATATCATGACTAAATATAATTATATTAATAAATTGCTCGAATAAGGACTCTGGCTCAGGTATGGTTTTGAAATGTGATTATCTTCTTTGCGAAACTTTCAGTGGAGGAAAAACCTGTGTTTTTGTTACTCTTTATTGCTGGAGGTAATGATTCACTACATTCCAACTTGGGCTTATTAACTCATGAATGGGATGCCTTTCATCACGGAACCATGGTGACTGCTATATTGAGGGGACTGAAACTGAAGATCCCATTGTAACATAAAAAGAGACACTGTGATAATTCTGCATAATTAGCTAATTATGTTCTAGAGGAAAAATACATTGCTTCACGTTATCTCCCTCTGCCTTATTACTATCAAACTGGGAAAGTTCCATCCTATGAAATAAGAAACTGGGTCTGTCTTAGATGAATTCCATTTTTTGAAGATTGAATTTCTCCATTTAACTTCTAATCTCTGCCATAGTAAAGAAAATTTGGAATGAAATCATCACACCTAATCAGACAATGAGTACCTGAAGAAGCATAGGTTTTTGATGTAATACCTTAGAAAATTTTGTGAATTGCCCACAAACTTATAAAATAATGGTAATGTAGATCTGAGGCTGTGTACAACAGCTTTTCATTCTGCCAAATATGTATGTGAATTATTAGAAAGTCAGTAATGGCCTCATTTTACTGTAATGTTGATAATTTTTATATGTGATCGTTTAATTACTGTAGATAGAACAAATGGAAGCGAGGTGTCAGTGGAGCCCGAATTCCCAATTTAGTTGAGTATCTTGGGTTGCGAAATGTTACATTCATTTGCCTTCGTGTAATAAAGGAAGAGTTAACAATTATCAGTGATGAAGTATATTCATCATCTTTGTGTGAAAAGAGCAGAAGCATTTCAACATATTGATCATGGCTATTTTGCAAAGGCCCAATATGCCTGTGTTGTTGGTGCTGGGGTTTGTCTCCAGACAGAGGATCTCCCCACCTGCACTACTCAGTAAAGAATGTTCACAGCATCCAAAGGTGTGTTAGGAAATTACTTGCTAACTGGGAAGGGGAGGGGAGAGTTTTTATATTAGAGAAATGTTGATAACCACTTAATTCATTCAAATGGGTATCACTAATGGTGTGGCAATCCATCATCTGTGGTTCTTGATATAAGCTCATTGGAAGTGCATAGCATCATCTTAACATTTACCAAGAATGTAAAGCCCTAGTGAGGACTTTTGCTGAAGTGTTGGACCTAATTTGTCTTCCATCAGTTGCAAGGTAGTTGGTTTAATTCCTAGCTCCTTGATCCATTTTGATTTGATTCTCATGCAAGGAGAAAGATATGGGTCTAATTTCAACTTTCTGCAAGTGGCTGACCAGTTTGTCCAGCACCATTTGTTGAAGAGGCTGTGTCCCCTCCATGTAATATTTTGTGCCCCTTTGTCAAAAATCAGATGTTTAAAGATTTGAGGATTTGTTTCAGGGTCTTCTCTTCTATTCCATTGGTCTTCTTTCCTATCTTGATACCAGTACCATGCTGTCTTTTTTACTATGGCTCTATAGTATAGTTTTAAATCTGGTAAGGCAAAACCACCTGTTTCATTTATCTTGCTTAGTAGTGTTTTGGCAATTCTAGGTTTCTTATTGTTCCAAATGAGTTTGAGAATTGCTTTTTCTATGTCTTTAAAGAACAACAAAGGTACCTTTATAGGGATAGCATTAAATCTATATAAAGCTTGTGGTAGAATGGCCATTTTTATTATATTAATTCTGCCTAACCAAGAGCATGGGACATCTTTTCATCTTCCTAGGTCACCTTGGATTTTATTCTTCAATGACCGATAATTTTCATTGTAGAGATCTTTGATTTCCCTTGTAAGGTTAATTCCCAAGTATTTTATTTTTTTTGAAGATATTTTGAAAGGGACTGATTTCCTGACTTCTTCATCAGTCATATTATTATTAGTGTATAGGAAAGCTATTGATTTATGCATGTTGATCTTGTATCCTGCCACTTTGCTAAATCTATTTAGGAGTTAAAGCAGTTTACTGATGGATTGTTTTGGATCTTCCAGATACAGGATCAGCAAAAAGAGAGAGTTTGACTTCCTCTCTTCCTATTTTTATCCCTTTGATTTCTTTCTCTTGCCTAATTGTTTGAGCTAGGGTCTCAAGAACAATATTGAATAAAAGTTGTGAGAGCGAAGCCTTGTCTTGTTCCCGATTTTAGTGGAAATGTTTTCAGCTTTTCTCCATTTAGTATTATACTAGCTGAGGGTTTAGCATATATAGCCTTGACGAAGTTCAGAAATGGTCCTTTGAACCCCATCCTTTCTAGAGTTTTGAACATAAAAGGGTGCTGGATTTTATCAAAGGCCTTTTCTGCATCCATTGAGATGATCATATGGTTTTGTCCTTGATTTTGTTTAAGTAATGAATTACGTTAATTGTTTTGTGTACGTTGAACCACCCCTGCATTCCTGGGATGAAGCCCACTTGATCATGATGGATTATCTTCTTTATAAGTTTTTTAATATGGTTTGCTAGTACTTTATTAAGGATTTTTGCATCCAAATTCATCAGGGATATTGATTTGTAGTTTTTTTTTTTTTTTTTTTTGATGTGTCCTTGTTAGATTTTGATGTCAGAGTTATGGTTGCTTCATAAATAAGTGGATGGGAGAGTTCCCTCCTTTTCAATTTTTTGAAATAATAAGGAGAGTTGTTAGTTCCTCCTTAAATTTGTGGTAAAAATCCGAAGGGAAACCATCAGGTCCTGAGCTTGTCTTCTTTGGTAGACTTTTAATTGCAATATGGATTTCAGTGCCTGTGATTGGGCTATTTAGGAATTCAGTATCATCCTGAGTCAATTTAGGGATGTTTTATGTGTCAAGAAATTTATCCATTTCTTCCAAATTATCAAGTTTGGAGGAGTATAGGTTTTCAAAATATGATCTTATAATTTGTTGTATTCCCGTGGGGTTAGTGGTGATCACTCCCTTTTCATTGCAGATTTTATTAATTTGCTTCATTTCTCTCCTTCTTTTGGTTAGATTTGCTAGTGGTCTATCTTGTTTATTTTTTCAAAGTACCAGCTCTTTGTTTCATCAATTCTTTTTATTGTTTTTTTGTTTTCAATTTCATTGATTTCAGCTCTGATTTTGATTATTTCCTGTCTTCTGCTGGCTTTGGGGTTAGGTTGTTCTTCCTTTTGAAGGGTTTTGAGATGGAGCATAAGCTTATTTATTTGGGATCTCTCCTCATTTTTAATGTGTGCACTCAGTGCTATAAATTTTCCCCTTAGGAATGTTTCATGCTGTCCCAGAGGTTTTGATATGTTGCATCTTCATTTTCATTCTCTTCCAAGAATTTTTGGATTACTTCTCTCATGTCTTCTTGGATCCATTCTTCATTTAATAGAGTATTGTTCAATCTGCATGAATATGTATATTTTCTCTTATGATTTTTACAGTTGATAGCGAGGGTCATAGCATTGTGGTCTGAAAGGATACACAGAATAATGTGTATACTTTTTTATATTTGCTGAGGTTATCTTTATGAACCAGAGTATGATCTATTTTGGAAAAAGATCCATGTGCTGCAGAGAAGAAGGTTATTCTGCTAACTTGGAATGGAAAATTCTATATATGTCTTTTAAGTCCATTTGGTTTATGAAGTTATTTAGGCTGGAGATTTCTTTACTGATTTTTTGTTTTGATGATCTGTCTAATGGTGACAGTGGAGTGTTGAAGTCTCCCAGTATTATTGTGTTGAAGGCCATGAGTGGCTTGATGTCATAAAGTAATTTATTCACTTAGTTGGGTGCATTGTTGTTTGGATAGTAAATATTAACTGTGGTTATTTCTTCCTGTTGAAGGGTTCCTTTTAGTACTAAGTAGTGGCCTTCTTTATCTCTTCTGATTGATTTATGTTTGAAATTTACTTTGTCAGATATAAGTATAGCAACACCGGCTTGTTTTCTTGGGCCATAAGCATGATAGATTTTTTTCCATCCTTTCACCCCTGATCTGTGAATATCACTGCCTGTGAGGTGAGTTTCTTGTAAGTAGCACATGGTTGGATTTTGTATTTTGATCCAGTCTGCAAGTCTGTGTCTTTTGAGTGGTTTATACCATTCACATTCAGTTTTAAAATAGAAGTGTGTAATTGATTTATAATCATTTTGTCTTATTTAGCTAGTTCTGTGGTTGCCTTGGTTAGTTATTGCTGGATTATACTTTTACTGAATTTCTTCACGTAATCTTTTTGAGTTAGAGAGTCTGTGCTTTTTCTGAGTTATATGATGCTGTATCTGTGAATTTTATCTCAGGGTACAGGTGATCATTCACCAGTACTTAGATATGTTACTTTGTCTTCCTGGTCCTGTTGCAATGTAATTGTGTTATGGTCATTTATTGAACTGTTTTAAAAGAATTCTTTGACAGCTGTTTATAAGAATTTTATGTTCAGTACTTTCTGTTGTGAGATCATATCCTTAGGAATAATTACTAAATGTGTGTTGAATTTTTCTGCCTTTATTTTCTGAATTCCATTAGCTAACCTCTTTTGCATCCAAAGCCATTATTGACTGAGTTATTTTTTAATCATATTAATGTATGTTTTCCCAATGTTGTATTGGTTGTCAAAATAAACATCATTGATAGAAATTAGTGAAGACTGATATGTGGCAGTCCCTTCTGTTCTCAAGAATATTTGAGAAGAATAGGCTTCATTTTTATTTACATATGCACTCTACAGAAATGCAGGGTTCTTTCATAATTTAAACCTAAACATTTCAAATATGTCACCCAATGTATTTTTTTGTCTGACAACATGATTGTCATATGTTCCCAGTAGAAAATGAAGAAAATGCAGGAAAGCATAAAGGATAAACTAATTCAAGGTTATTCCCTCTCCAAGGGGCCAATGAATGCCTCTCTCAGCAAAGCATCAACTTGGAACAAAATCTGGCATGCATAAGGTCTTTGGGGAACAGAGGATACTTACCATCCTTTGTCTTCCTTTGACGGCCTACATGTAGAAATATAAATAACAACAGGCTAAAATAAAATAAAACCCACTTTCATGCTGACACCCAGGCAAAATCATTGGCGATGTTTTTATCTATTTTAAATTACCCTCTCTCTACTTACCAAGGGAAAGTAAATGAGGAAAGGGGGATTGTTTGCATATAAGAGGAAAGCAAAATTAGAATAAATACAAGAAGCAAAGAAGAATTAAAAAACTGGGAGCAGAAAGAATCATCCAGAGCTTTTTTGTGGGCTCTGTATATTTTCCTAAGCCCTGTTACTCCTAGTTCATTGCATTGCCATCTCTAGAGTTCCTTAAATCCCTATAGTGCCTGTCTCCTGTTCTAGATGACTAACTGGCTTACTTTTTAGCTCTGCTTTATTTCCCCTTGGACAGAGGAAGGAATTGAATGCAATGGGGCAGGGTCCTTTCTCATATAAGAGGCTTTCTGGAAAGTCCATGTTTGTTCCACATACTTCTTATTGATCAGAATTTAGTCACCTAGTTATATTAGTAGCTGGCTCCAAAGTAGGAATCTTAGAAAGAGAGGGACAGTGTAAGAACAAATGAATAGATGTATTCCATTTGTGTTAACAGGAATTATCTCTAGATATTGAGATAACATCACCTACTTAGTTTTCTGTTTAGAGTTTGTGTGTGTGTGTACATATATTTTCAATTTCTAAATTTCCCGTAAGCTTAACAAAAATTTTAAACAGGTATTAATCTCTGTAAACAGCTGAATGTATTAAGCATTTTTCATTGTTTTAAATAATTATTTTAACTATCTCCTTTTTAAAAATTCCTGTGTAAAAATTATACTGATGTTTCAGTTTGAACAAAGTAAACTTATCCTCCAAAAAGACCAACAAAATTTCCACCACCACAAAGTTTGTATGTAATGGAAACTGTCAAGCATTTATAAAGCTCTTGTTTTAAATTTTTGCTTATTACACAAAGCCACAGTTTGTCCCTCCAATGAGCAGAACTGATGTTTATTAAGTCCTTCCATGTTCCAGGCAAATATAGCACCTACGTAATATTCCCAGTATACTTATTCATCTAAACTGAGAGTCAGCAAACATTTTTGATGGAGTCTCATGGTGAATAGTTTAAGCTTTTTGATTAAAGATGTATCATCAAAAATATTATTTAAGTACTTATATAACCAAAAAGAAACAAGTGTCCCCAAACTTTTTAAAGAGGTACAAGCCATTCTTATGGGCAGTGCAAAATGAAGTATCAGGTGCTACTTTGCCGACCTCTGATGCAAGCAGTCCAGTGCAATAGACAAGCAGTAATTTGCTCATTTTACAGATGAGCAAAGAGTGACTTTAGAATGCTTGCTCACAAGTAAATAGCATGGCTGGGATTATATTTGTGTTTATCTAATTTTAAAATTTTTATGCCTTTTCTACTTGCCTATGCCATGGAACTAAAAGCACTATGAAGAAATATGGGTTTCTAATAGAAAACAAACCAAACAAACAAAATGAATGTCATCTAAAGGAGGAGTTTTGCCAGGTCCTGCCAGGATCTGGTGGTTTGAAGTCAGGCACTTGGTCTTCAACTGCCTCAGTAATGTACTTTAAAGGAAGTTAAGGGCCGGTTTAGGAAACCATGAAAAAACTCTTCAAAAAAATGAGGCTATGTCTAGTTACAGGATTTTATTTCATTTCGAGTAAAACTGGTACTGCCCTTTGGGTTTTAGTAAAAGCTGAGATCTTTTTGTTCAAAGGGAAGAGAAGGAAAGATAATGTTTTAACTTTATTTGAAAATGGAGATTTTGAGAGTTATAAACAGTGTTTCTATTCTCTGTTCTATTTAAATAATGTGGTTGTTTCTTTAAAGAAAAGACTCAGGCTTGGGTTGTCATCCAATGGATAAACATTGAATGCAGTGTATCAGTCGTGAATGGTAACAAGTCTGCCCCCACAGGAGGGACCTGTTTTTCTCTGGACGCTGAAAACAGGGAATAGACTGCAACTGGAGATGACTAGGAGGGGGCGCTTTGGGAAGGCATATATTTTTTTTTAATTGAGCATAAATCATGGGGTTGTTTATAGTGGAAAATGAGGGTCAGGACACCAAGATCTGGAGGCAATACTTTATTCGTGGCGATAGCTCAGAGTGATAATTCCCAAAGTCTGAGTCCTGAGCACAGCAGGGCTTTTATTTTATATATAAGCAAGTTTTGGGTACATCAATGCAACCATGTTGATGCAATTGTATTGGAGGGTGCATTTCACATGTTTTATATGGGTTGCAAGCCTGTTATCAGCCTAGGGACTCTTAGCTTATATAGCCTAGGGATTTTTATTGTACCAAAGCCCACACATGGTATTTCTTCTGTCCTCAGCCCCCAGCCTGTTTCCTGTTTGGTTATATATCCTGTTTCCTGTTTGGTTATATATCAGTAAGCACTGGTACTGAGTGTCAGTGTTCAATACCATAGGTCATCAGTTCTCAAGCTGCTGAAACTTTTCCATTCTGTTTTATCACATTGCTGAAGTTTGCTAAAGTTTTCCATTTTGTCCTACCGCAGCTGAATGGCATAAAAGTCCGTTGGTTCTCAGAGGCTCAGGATTTGAAGGCCCTCAGTAAGGATAAAACCATTGAACATATATTAATCATATCTCCCTCTGTTGATCTACCATGACTTGCCAAGCCTATTATACAGCTAGATGCGAAATTCCAATTTTTACAGTAATCTTGATAAGGATGCATGCCTCAACTTTGTAGATAAGGAAATTGAGCGGGGAGAGTAAATAATTTTCAAGATCATACAGTTATGGATGATAAGAAAGGCACTCAAACACTGGTCTTGAGCTCAGAGCTGGTGCCCTTTGCACCATGTCTTATTGATGCTTGTACTACTTAATGACAACCCAGAGGTTTGTATCACAAGTGTGCATAAAACATTTCTTTGAATGCTTTACTAGTGAGATGGACTTATTGGACTGGAAGTATGTTCATGGGTATATAATTTATGGGCCCTGCATTCACGGACATATTTGAGAAATGACATTTATTTTGAAGTTCAATGTCAGATATAATACTGCTAGGAAACTACTGAGACAATAAGATTTTTTTTTCATTGTTTTATTGTGGGGACTTGATGCCAAACTGCATTATAAAGGAAGTAGGTTGATTTCTCAGTTAACATGATTAAATAACACACTTCAGATATAAAGATTGTCAAAGTGCAATGTATAGAAAGATGATTGGCTGTGAGATGGATGTTAATAGGTTTTATGAAGTTCTTCTGAAGAAAATATTCAGAATAAACTCCAGGCTTTTGAATATGGTAGCTAAAGGGATTGAATAGCATGCTTTATTGGGCATTGAGGAATAAGAGTGAAAATATGAACAGCATTTTATTCGCTCAAGGCATTTATGTTCTGAAAATATTTACCTTTCAAGTCTCATCTCTTGCTGTTTGTGAGCAGATTTCTTTTTATTCCTGCCATAAACATTATTTCCGTTGTGGCTTGCTGCTGCTCTTCTGTTGCCTAGTGGATCCTCACCCTCTCTCTCAGCTAAAGGCCTGTCAGTCCTCTTTCATCTACCCTAGAGATCTCCCGTGGCTAGAGTTTGAGCATGCGCTTCTTAACCTCGTAACCTGCAAGAATTTGCCTCTCCCCTAGCATTCACACTAACCTAGTGGCTGCTTTCTGTGTTTCAGTTCTTTGTGGGAAGTAACTATGTCTTTTGTCTTCACACCCCCCTTCCTGGTCCCTACCACCCTCTTGGCAAATGCCAATTAGATGATCTAATATGTTAGGGTTTATTTGAGGCATTTTAATTTCTAAGTCACTCAACTTTGTGCTTCTAAATGGAAATTTTAAATATCGTCTCATGACAATGGAGGGGAATTTGTTGCATCAGTTACACAGGTTTTGATTTACTTTGGTTTGTGGCTTTCTCTTACAAAGTCTGAAAATAAGCTCCTTTAGTTTTCAACTCTTTGAAGTCAATATCAATATAATTCATTGAAGTGATAGTAAAAGTTGAAAATATTTATTAGTAAAATGTATATTGGAAGGTTATGGAATATGTATCTAATGATTAGGCATTTTTATAAAAAATTTACAATAGAACTAAATCAAGACTGTAGTCAAATTTTAATAATTGATTTGTTCATTTAAAATGACTTAAACACTTTGGTGCCAAAAAAGATTCGTGGTTATTTTGTTTTGTTTTATTCAGAATAATGAAATGTAGTTAAATATATTCCATTACATATCATTACCTATTCTATTATATTTGTGTTAATAAGCAGAAGATGGTTCAAAACAATATAGAAAGAGACAGGAAATCTAAACATGAGTAATGAAAGCTTATTCAACTTTGTGAAGGTGCTACATAATTAATAGGGGGTTCCCTCTAAGATGCAACCAGATCTCCTATACTGATCTCAGAAGGGAGCCTTTTTCTGTGGGGAGCTGGGTTGTCCCCCGGGAGCCGATCAGGAGGAGGGTGAGTGCTGACGGCTGGAACCCCGGTCCCCCCTGGAACCCCGGTCCCCCCTCGTCCGGGGACCCCTTCCCTCCCAGCCAGGGAAACAAGGCAACCACATGCAGCTGATGGCAGCTCAGAATCCGTTTATTACTAAGGCACACGGGTTTTTATAGAGGAGGAGTGGAGACAGCCAAGGAATCAATAATCCTTCTAAGGGAGTTGCCAGATGTTATGTACATTTCAGTACAGACAAAAAAAACTAGGGTACAGACAAAAACTAGGGAGTAACCTGTCATTAAGACATTTTAACCCACCCTAATCTTTAACAAAGCACGACCTAGCAGCCCTTTCAGAAGGAGCTTATGCAAATAGTCATAAGAGCACACTAGGGCGGCTGATGAAATGAAGGTGAAGGTCAGACCCCAAAAATTGTCACAAGGTCACTCTAGGGCAGCTGATGAAATAGAATGAAGGTCAGACTCCTACATTTTTCTTTAAAGTCAAAGGTAGAAGTAGTTTTGCTTTGGATGTATCTTGCAATTACACTAGCAGCCTAAATCACTGCGGTCCCGTTGCCTTATTTCTCCTCTCCCTTCTAAGAATGAAAGAAGAGATTGGGGAATCTTTGTCTCTCCCTAAATTCTTAAAAGTCTCAAATTCAAAAGATGGTGAGGTTAGGAATTTTCCAGATTAATGAAAAGAATTATAGTCATCTGTAGGCCTGATATGAGCCAAATGGAGAGTAATGCAAATGAACGCCATCAAGTTGGCACTGAACCAAATAAACGTTCCAGTGCTGACACAGCCCAGTTTTTCTGACCACTGGCTGTATTAATGGAACATAGATTTGGAGGCTGATGTTTTTTAAAGGAGATTCAAGAACCTAACTGTAAGAAGAATGTTTAGTCACATTGAGATAGTCTGCCAGAGTATAAATTGGCTGTTTCAGAAATGGGTGTGAGTGTATAAACTGACATTACAGGATTGCCCCTTTGAACATTATCATATGTATATAATGCATATATATCATATCTTATATATATCTTAACTGTTGGTTGAGCTGCTGATTCAGAATTGCAGTGATGCTTGAAATAAATAAAGATGAAATACACATGGTTATTTTTCATAAAAACACATTTATTATTGACCTCCCCAGCTCATTTTTGCACTCACTTAATTTCCTGTTTGCTGTTTCTTTCATTTTCATATTCAGAGTGATGGAATTTGGCATAGAAACCAACAAATAAATATATCTTCTCATTTTCCTCAAGTCCACACCACCCCCACCAAGCTTCACAGAAACATTTAATTCAGTTGATTTGTACAGGGAACAATTTCAATGTCTGTATTTAGAATAAGAAAGTGACTAAAAAGGAGATGCTATGGTCAGGAGAAAATTATGACTCACTGATTTTGCTTATGGGTAATATTTTTGAAATACTGCCCATTTTGGGGGGAAGTATGTGATACTGATAGAAGTTATACTGAATTCCAGCCATATAGCTGTAATAAGAAGCTGACTTTGATTTGTATATCTATGGTTTGGAAATCATGGTGGTTTACTAATTGATCCTTACCTTTCTGCAGCAGCATGCATGCCTGCCTGCCTTCCTGTGCTGGTTTTATCACCAAGTTCATTAGATGAAATAATCGGAACCTTTTACTGTAGTTTCTCACTAACTTCGCCCTATGAGGATGCACCCTGCAGATTGTTCCCCAATCTTAGTAAGCCGTTTGAATACAATTCATATCAACCAGAAGCAATTTCTCCTTATTTTTCCAAAATAATTTTATTTTAGTCTACAGCTAAGAGATGAAATATCTGTTTATATTGTCATTCTTGAGGATGTCACTTTAATAGAGTTCAGCAAGTGACAGCCCTGAATTTCTCCAAGGCATTTCAAATCTAGTTTTAATTTAGATCAGCAGTTCAAGAACAAATTATTTGCCAAATGCAGGTGGCAGAACATCACTTTTCTCCCTAATGTCCATCTGTGGAGTACTTTGAGACTTTGCTAAAATGATGAATTGATATGTCTCGTGGGAAACAGCTTGTTACCAAGAACAGTGGTGTACTAAATGAGAAGCCCACACTCTGTAACAGAGACCACAGGTGGTGGCTCGTAATAAGGCATCTGTGGATCTTAAGGGTTTTTGAAGCTGTCTGAATTTGTTTTCTGTTTTTCTCTTTTGACCACGAGTTTTCTTGTTAAGCTAATATCTCATTTTCTAAAAGATTTGATATATTACTAGAGGTAATGCTTTTGCATTTCAAGTATGTCCAAGAGTCCTTTTTAGTCTTACACTTTGTATAATCACGAATTGGCTAATACCTGATATGGATCATGCAGTTTCTCAGGAGCTCAGAACTCCTTTTTAGTAATGTCACCTGTGTGTTTATTGAATCTGCTATTTTAAGCAGAAACAACTGTAATACAGAATTGATAACACTCATTAGGAAACATATGCTACACTTTAGTCAATGAGCAGTACGATTAAAATGCGTGGAGTTTTGATTATAAATTGCAGAATTCAGAAATCCAAAGATTTCGGAGTTGGTGAGATCTGAGCTCATGTAGCTGAGCTGGTGATTGATTTCATTTTCTTGTCACACTGCCATTTTTCACGTACTTAAACTCTTCCAATGATACAGAACGCATCTCCTCTTAGAGCAGCTCTTTGCATTTTTAGAATGCTTCCTGGCCCCTCTCTAATCTAATTCCAGTGAGTCAATCTCTTTCTCTGTAACTTAAAAGTGATTCCCATGTGATTCAGTTTATTTGTTTAACACTTATAGAACAGAGACTCTGTGTCAAGCACTGAACTAGGTTTTAGGGTTTCAAGGGTAAAGAAGGCACAGTCCTTTCTCCTATAGAGTTCAGAGTCACTTGAGGGCAGCGGGAAGGGAAAAGCAAGGGAATATAATATACTGTAACAAATGTCAGGAGTATGCATTGAGTGTTGCATGAACATATGAAGGAGCAGGTCACCTAGTCTTACAGACTATAGGTGGGCTTTCAGGAGGAGGTAAAATTTAAGGTCAGTTCAGAGGAAGGCATAATGAATAAGAAATATTAAAACAGTCTAAAAGGTAAGTATAAGATTTTTTTAAAGTTCCATTTCCTTGTGCAGTTGAGTTTTCTAATTCATTTTGAAATGTCACAAGTTTCTGCTGAACTATATTTGTGCAAACAAATAGCAAAAAGGAGCAAAATATGGTTTTCATATTTTGAAATTAAACATGGGCCCTTGGGTTTCATAACAACTACTCCTAGAGACTTTGAAACTGCCCAGATTCTCAGATTGGACATTGGTCAGCTAGGCTCCGTCATTGGGTAAGTGGATCCCAAATCACAGTCTGATTCACACTTGTGCTATGAGCTTCACATACAGTACTTAATTTGATCCTCCCAGCACTGTTCTGAGTTTGGTACTAAAATCAGCATTGCATGCTGTGGTTCTTCAGAGTCTAACAGTTATAAATAAGTGAAAGTGTGAATCTGGGATTACTAAAGTGGAACTGTATAGCATGTATTACATCAAGGTTATGCTGCAACTGCTGACTGAATGCTATGAGGGCACATTATCTGTGCACCTTCCAACTTGCATGTAACTTAAAGCAATGGAACGGGCCATTTGTTACAGAGAAGATGGTGGAAAAGAGACACAGGTCACCCTCTTATAGTCTTCCTGCTAGTTCTCCCTTCTGACCTTTATATGTAGCTTTTATGGTCTTGGTCAGTACTGGTAAACATATTTTGTAGCACTAAATTTGCTACTTGTCCATGTTATGAGAAACAAAGGTCCACACTTTCTATTTAACACTGATTTTGAGAATTTTACGTTGGATTACAAGTTACATGTGTGTGATGTACACATGTTCTTTTTCTGGAGGGGTAGAGGAGATTGAACCAGGGTGCTTAACCAACAAGTCATATCCCCAGCCCTTTTTATTTATATATATTTTAAGAGAGATAATCAATTGTATTTATTTATTCATCTTATTTTTGTATCTCTGACACTTAGTTGTTTATGTGGTGCTGGGTTTCAAACCTGGATCCTCAAACATGCCAGGCAAATGTTAAAGCCCTGAACCACTGCTCTAGCCCCTTTATTTTTTTCTTTTGACTCAGGGTCTCACTAAGTTGCTTAGGGCGTTGCTAAATTGCTGAGGCTGACCTCAAATTTGCAGTCCTCCTGCTTGAGCCTCCTAAGTTGCTGGACATATATTCTTATATATGAAGCCCTTTAAAGAGTATGATGTGCATGTACATAGGTCACATACTATATATATTATAAAATATTTTTTTAAAATCTTGTATGCTATTTATAAGAAGTTATGTAATATTTTAAAAGCAATCTTACCTGCCATTTAATATCTTTCTCATATTCATGTTAAATCAAATGCTTGTTATAAGAAATTTGGAACAATTTCATATTTTCAATAAAAAAACAATGTTTACAGAACCCTGTTTAAACCTTTGGTGCGTTTTGAGATCAAATGTTCATTATGAATATAATTTTAGTATAGAGCATCACTAATTTATAAATATTAATGTTTCAATACAGTGACTTTATTTCCATTTTGGGAAATTATTAGCTTTTAATTTAATTTAAATATTAATTTTATAAGAATTTTCTCTTTATATTACAGAAGTTTATTTTAAGTGCTTTTAATTTTCAGAGAAAACAAAGTAAGTTCATAAGATCAGCGTGAATGTCAGGATGGTCACTGCCTTGTGTGTGCTCATACCAAGACTAACAGTAGCAACTTTGTTGCCACAGTGACCACTTAGGATCCTCTTTAATAAGACAGGCAGGCAGTTTAATATGAAAGGCTTGTTTTCAAGCCAACTGTTATAGTTTGGACTAAAGGTGTCCCCCCAAATCTCAATATTTGAGAAAGTGCAAAAATGCTGAGGGATGAAATGATTGGGTTATGAGCGCCTTAACACAATGAGTGAATTAATCATATGATATTTTTAAAAAATCTGGTATGCCATTTGTAAGAAATCATATAATATTTTTAAACCAATCTTACCTGCCATTTAATACTTTTCTGATGTTAGTGTTACATCACATGCTTGTTCTAAGAAATTTGGAGCAACTGCATTAATGTGATAGGGATTAATTTTGTGTTAACTGTAGGCTGGTAGGGTGTGGCTGGAGGAAGTGGGACATTGGGAGGAGTGTCCTTGGGGTATATATTTTGTATCTGGTGAGTAGAGTCTCTCTTTCTGCTTCCTGGAGTCATGCCTAGAGCGGTTTCCCTCTGCCACACTTTTCCGCCATGATGTTTAGCCTCAACTGGAGCCCTGAGGAATGGAACTGGCCTTCTGTGGACTAAGACCTCTGAAACCCCAAGCCCCTAAATAAACTTTTCCTCCTAAAATTGTTCTTGTCAGATTTTTTAGCCACTGCATTGAAAAAGCTGACTAAAACACCAGTGTAATGACTGATTTAAAGAAAATTTCAAAGAAAAAGAGCAGGTAAAATGTTAAATAACAGCAGCTACATCCCTATATGGTGTTTAGTGTGTCCCTCATCTCCTGTGTGCCACCCTGAGTTAACCGCTGTGAGCACCACTGCCTTGGAATACGCAGTATGGCAACGACTGGCTTTGAAAAAAGAATTTCCAACCCTGATTCTTCACACCATCACTGTCTCTCAGCTTATCATCCAATTTGTGTTTGGAATGCACACCAAATTTCTTCCTTTACGGACAAATTTTAAATCAGAAATAAAATTTTAAAAGGGTCCTTGTTAAGTATGTCCATGGAGGCCACTTGGTTTAGTTTTTACTTTTTGTATAGTTCCATTTAAAACTTAGTTTCTTTTTCTACATGTAAATAATGAGTGAGTCAAGAAAAGAAAAAAAATGAAGAATTCAGACAAGAAAATGGTATCTTCATATTCAGTTATCATTAGAGTGTTACATATATGTACCTGTATATATACATACATGTATATTTCTGTGTTCACAGACTTCAATTGTCGTGAACAAGTAGATTTAAGTGTTTTTTTCTTCTTTGAAGAAATAGTTTTTTGTTTTTTTATTATAGTTCAGTTTTTTAATGCATCATTTATAACAAAGAAAAAAGATGAAAAATTAAAAGAATTAACTTATTTCCAAGTTTCTGTGACAATGCTGATGGTCATACTAATTATGGATTTTGTAGAGTGAAGAAGAGACTATTAAATATAATCAGTGACTGTAGGTCCACTTCTAATTACAGAAATGTCAAATGTGAATGAAGTATTCATCTTAGGAATGAAAAAAATATGGAAAGTAGGAATCAAAATTATAAAAGTGAGGAAGAGGGTTGTAAGATTAAGAGGAGGATGAAAACATAACTTACACAAGCACTGAGATCATTAGAATTTGCCCCAATAATAGTATATATAGTTTTTAAAATGTTTCCTCAGACTTTTAATAGCTATTACCAACTTTTATAAATGATTCTTATGCTTATAACTATTTTTATTAATTTTGAACCACATTGGTTATCTCCTAAAATAAAATGCACTTAAACTTTAAGTGTATTCATAAAAGGTAATTTGTGGCACACTTCTATTCCTTAGCTTTTGGTAGCAAGAATAGATGCTCTTTCATCCTTCTTGTTAGTAAAGTACATCAGGTTTTGACACTATTCTGGAGACATGTCAGTGGCAAGCAACTAGGCAGGTCAGTAAATAATTCAAAAGTTAAGTTCATGTTGGGAAATGGAGGAGATACAGAAATGGAGGAGATATCATACAAAGTCAAGAACAGGGATTCGCACATGGTACAACGAAAAGGAAAGTGTGCTGAACTGGTTACCTTGTCAATATTCATTGGTGTGTAATAAAACATTAGCTAATGTCTTAAGGATGCCAAGCATCCTTTTTCTTTATTGAGATTGGGTTAAATTTCAGTTATATCGGGGTTGGGAATTTAGCTCAGTGGCAGAGCGCTTGCGTAGCATGCACAAAGCCCTGAGTTCAGTCCTCAACCCTGAAAAAAAAATTTCACTTATATCATCATATATTATTTTATTGATTTTACCATTTCATATTTTAGGTAGAAAAGTAATTCCATATTGGTGTTGTTTAGAAGTTTAAATATGTGGTGGTCCAACTACCTCACCTGCCATCCATTGGTTTCCTCCATATTCTAACCTGGAAATGTACTCATCTGATCTTACTATATTTGTTTTGCAGACTCTTCCCTCATGCAAGTTTGACAAAGGACTGTTTCCCCAAAGATAATGGATACTTTTGGACTTCTAGCTTTTTCGATGCTTTTCCCCCTATCTAAGGTGCCCTTGCTCTTTTCTGGTGTTCTCTCTGAATGTTATCTTTCCAGATGTTATTCTTCCTCTAGTGCTATTTTTAAGCATCACCTCGATAGTGCTTTTCCTTATTACTCTGTCCAGAAGTCTGTCAGGGTGTAATACTAGAATTAGTGTGTTTCAAAGTGTTGGCTTGCTTTGTTAAAAGCAACAATACCACCAGCTGTTTGTTTGAATCTTGGCATTACCTCTACTACATTGTTTAAGAAAGTCATTAAGCAATGATTTCCTTATGAGAAAATCAGATTAATTGCCTCCTTATAAAGTTGATATGAAGATGAGATGAGCCTGACATATAAATAAAAGCCAAGTGAATGAGTTTTATCATCATTAATACGGCACCAGTCTTTTTCTTGTGTTACCTCTAGAACATCCATTTCTTTTTCTTTCTTTATTTCTTTTTTTTTTTTTTTAAAGAAAGAGGGGACAGTGAGAGAGAGAGACAGGGAGAAGCAATTTTTATTTAGTTTTTCACATGGCTTTCATTGCTCTGAGACTTGGTTGTGTACGTGGTGCTGGGGTTTGAACTCACGTACTTGCGCATGCCAGGCAAGCGCCATAACCGCTGAGTCACCGCTCCAGCCCTAGAACATCCATTTCTTGAGCACATGAAATATGCATTACTGTGTAATTTTAATTCTTGTTATAAGGCTGATTCCCTTCCTGCATGTGTAAATCAATCTTTTCTGGAAAGAGGTTGTTATACTTGATAATTTTACAATATCTTTAATGTACATAATATGTTATAGGTAATCAACTATTCTTCATTGGTGCTTATTTGAGTTGTAGTCCCCACAGTGCCTTTTATAGAATATGATTAATATATTTTAGTTGAATGATACAGTTCCTCTATCTGAACGGGCATATCTTAGAAAAGCTTTTTATGAGTTAGTTTTTGCTTTTCACTTTTCTGATTTTCTGCAAGGTCAAAGATATACGCTAATCTAATCCTTAGTATCATCCAAGGACCAGCTCTCCAACAATTGGTAGCCAAATGCCCACATATCTACCTTAGCAGGTATTTAAGTTGCTTTTTGTTTTCTTTCTTTCTTCATTATTATTTTTGTATTGAATTCAAGAGCACTCTATCACTTAACTACATCCTGAGGCTTTCTTATTTATTTTTTTGAGAAAGAGTCTTGCTAAGTTGCCCTGGATGATCTAGAACTTGGACTTCTGCCTCAGCATCCTGAGAAACTAAGATTGTGGGTTTTTGGTTAGGTGTTTAGATTTTAAAGATGTTTAAAGATAAATGCTGCCTGTGATTATTGCTAAAAGAATCCATAGAGATAACTTTTTTTTCTTCATATAACTTGAGGTCCTTACATCAAAACTTTTACCTGATGAACAAAATAGAAAAACTATTATTTTGCTTTTATTCCTGCTGTCCCAGTGAAGCACCAAGAAATGGTAAAACAGCCAAAGAAGGAAAAACTGGTAATTTGTACCAGACCTTGAATATATGACTCATCTCTGTTGAGGTCTCATCATATAAATTGATGTTGGCAAAACTCAAAAGCTATATTGTCCATCAACTTCACCACCATCAAAGAAATAAAAAAATTGTAATAGACCAACAACAGGGTTTCCATGACAACTCTATTGCAACAGTTTCTTTAGGCTTAATTTCAGTCCCTTGCAAGGATCATGGACTCCTAATGGTTTTCCTCTTCACTCTATTAACATATTTGATTGTTACATAGATCTTGTGTTTATGTTTATTAGCAGTCACAGAACTGGGCAGCTTGTTCTTGATATCTGTGACCTGTACCCTTGCTGGATTTCAAAGATGCTATCCATTCTCTTTTGCTGTGATTTAATTCAAATCTATTGCTTTTTAGTTGTTGATTTAGGCAGATTCCAAAGTCCCTGGCAGCCTTTGTTTCCTCCGCTTTAAGATAAGCTAATGAAAGACTCCACCTCATAAAATGGCTTTTGAGAATTAGTGAATTAATTACTAAATAACACACAAAATTTAACATATGGGTTGTGCTAAATAAATGGTTACTCTTTTTATTGGTTAAGTCTTTTAAAAATGTGTCACATCTCTGAAATGAATCCTATTGAAAAGGTGTCACAGGGCTGGAGTGGTGGCTCAGTGGCTATGGCGCTTGCTTGGCATGTTCAAGGATGAGAGTTCAAACCCCAGCACCATGTATACAATAAAGAGTCGGAGCAATGAAAGCCACATGAAGAACTAAATAAAATTGATTCCCTCTCTCACTGCCCTGTTCTCTCTCTCTCTCTAAAAAAAAAAAAAAAGCTGTTGCTTATTCTTCATTTTAGTTTATTTAAAAATATTGATAACAAACAAAATAAAATTAAAAAAAAAACAAAAAAATTGGTAATAAAAGCATTTCAGCAATTGACCACTTGAAGTATTAGTATTACCAGTTTCGAACAACAAAATCTTTGCCTGGGTTGGCCCACATGCGTTGTCAACCACTGGCAGCTGTTTTCCAGTGCTGGCGAGAGCACAGTGTATCATCCTTGCTCTATAATCATGTCCTGTTTTTCTTGGCATCCTATTTAAATTTCTTGAGGAAGTTTTGAGATTACCCATTTAAAATGAAGAATCTTTAAGAAGGAATGTTGAACATTTATAGTCACTTGGAAAATAGAAGAATTTGGTCTTCAAATAGAAGTATCTGTCTTGAAGTGGGGTCATAAATAAGTTTGCAATCATGTGACTGCAGGTAGCATAACAGTATATTCAACTGATGCTGCTGAAATTGGTGACATGCATCATTCTGACTCAGGGAGTTTTTTCTTTTTCTTTCTTTCTTTCTTTTTTTTTTAAAGAAAGAGTACATGAGTGGGGAGTAGGGTAAAGGAAAGCAGGGGAGACAGTCACAAGGGCCTTACTCTAATAACTGCTCATTAATGACATTTAATGGCATCACTACCTTGGCCTCCCTCTATGTCAGGAGTCAGTATTTCAGAGAAAGGCATATGCTAAGATCTATGATGTCACTCATACCTCTGATATTTTGCAGTTCCAGTCCTTAAATTACTTGTCAACTTAGAAATTCTTTGTCAGAGTTCACCTGCCATTATGAAGTAAATAATGCTATATGTGAATCCAAAACACAAATGCAAAATAAAAGTGATGATTGACAGCAAATACGCCAATGATCTTTCAAAAAAGAAAGTTTTGTTTTTACAGACTGAAAAAGTGATTGGCAGACAGGTTGAATGTTACAAGCCTACGTCATTATCTTTGAAGTAGAAAAAAACTAAGTTTCATCTCTCAATGTGATAACATTAAATTTAACAAATGAAAACATTCTTGCTTATGATTTAATGAATCTTCAGATGGCTTATGTATTTTATTGAAAAAGCACATTAATTTATAAAGTATTGGAAAAATTTAACAATAAATGATATTCCCTTTCAATTAGTTAAATTTAGTGATTTTAATTTCATGATACAACATCATAATGGCAGGTTTGTTTTTGTTTTTTTTTTTTAAAGAGAGGTGGACAGTGAGAGAAAGAAGGAAACAATTTTTATTTAGTTTTTCACATGGCTTTCGTTGCTCTGAGGCCTCGTTGTGTATGACATGGTGCTAGGGTTTGAACTCTTGCACTTGTGCATGCCTGGCAAGCACTGAAACCACCAAGCCACTGCTCCAGCCACATAATGGTAGTTTTTTCCCTCTTTTCTCCACCATGCAGATGGAAGCAGTAAATTAATTACTTTTACTCTCTGCTGAAAAGAGGATATCTATTTTGTCGGTCTGTTTATTAAAGTTGCACATAAACACTAAATATACTCATTTGTGCCTATGTTTCAGGATTTTAAAAGGCATTTACTATTTACCTCAGTCTTTGTCCCTCCGAATTTTCTTAGCCTTTCACTAGTGTTGAAGTGGCAATTGATAATGAGGGGAACAATCCTAGGAGGCTCTCCAATGCAGCGGCAGGAGTCATGCAAAAGTAAAGATGGGCTCCTGCTCAATTTCAAGGTGGTATATGTTTATTTTAGCCTATTACCAAAATTAGATTGTTTATTTCATTTTTAATAAGTGCACTGATTGCTGTGCCTCTAGTTGAATTGGGATGTGTGTGTGTGTGTGTGTGTGTGTGGGCGGGCTTTTATTAAGCATGGACTATGATTTGCATTCCTTTAGTATTTTCTTGATACTTTCCTTTTCTCTTGTTTATCCCTGTTCTAGACTTATCTGTTCCAATAAGACCAATGGTCCTTAGATGTTGATTTCATCATATCGTTTTGTTATGAGGAACCTTGCAATATTTCCACACTTAAAATCATAGTTAAAGTTCAGGTCATACATATAGCATAAGCAACTCTGCCCTCAAATCAGTTGGCACTTCTTTTTCCTCCAAACATATATATATTCTCTGCTTTATCCAATTATATCTAAATGTTCTTTGCTTTCTAATCCTACCAAAACATTGTTCCACATATCATCTTCCCATTCTCCCCCACCTCCACTTTTACCCTTTTTTAGTTATTGTGTAGGTGAAAGAATATTATATTTTAAGTGAAGCAGACATGAGTTTAAATTTTTGTCTGCCACATAATAGAGGAATAATCTGGAGCAGTTACTTAACCACTTGAAAATTTTTATCATGCCCATCCATAGCAGAGATATTAAATGATTAAATAAATATCAAGTTATTCAATGAATATGGATTTATTTTCTTTCTGCATATTCTTGATTGCTGGTCTAATCTTGATTTACTCCAAAATTACAATTCTTTATCTGTTTCTACATGATAACTCGGATTGAAGTTTTTCTACATTCCTTGAACTCTGTATTTATCCTAGAGTGACTCAGTGATCTCTGTAACTATGTCAGTGCTTCTTTCCAGCCTTGCTTTGTACTCTACCCTTATCCAACCATGAGTAAGTGACTGCTTTTTTATAACCTTGAAGGACAGAAGGTTTTTAGATCAATTTATCAGAAACAGGATACCTGGGTAAAAGTTTAAACATATGTATTGTACTTGGCATTTTGTAAGATTCCCCTCAAGAAGAGTTTTATCGTTTTTGCTTCCATGAATAGTGTATAAGATTGACTATTTACTCTAAGCATTGACACAGAGTGTGTTTCATGGTTTACATTTTTGTGAGTCTAAAAGTTGAGAAACAGTAACACACTGTTGTGTTAAATTTGCACTTTCTCATCATGGGTAAGGTCATTTTTATATGCTTAATAGCTATCTGCCTTCTATTGTTCACAACCTTTGCCCGTTTTTCTGCTGGACCCTTTGTTTCACTTTTTGTGAAAGAAATTTTTACATATTTAGGCAACTAGCTTTTTGTGAATGTAGTAGAACCATTTGTTTCCCCTAGTTTTTTTTTTTTTTTAATTTTTGCTTATGGATTCCTTTTGCTGTACAAAAAGAAGAAAAAACTTAAAATTTTTGATGTGGCCAAATTTATGCTTTTGAATTTTGAGCCTTAACTAGACCGTTTTGTGTTCAAGATTATAAAGTGTGATAAAAAACAGTTTTAAGGGAAATCTGGGATATATATATATATAAATAAATAAATAAAAATCAGAGATAGACAGATAGACATTACCATATTGCTAACATATGGCCTGGCAGTTGATCTCTAACCTACAACTTTATGTGATAGCTGGTGATGTGTATTTTAGAAATGAAGGAACTGGAGCTCACATAAGTAGTGAGCCACCTAAACTGAAAGTGACATCAGATTTGACCCTGAAAGTCAGTCCTGTTGTTCATTCTAAATACAAAAGCATTCATAAAAATACTTCACATACATAGTGAGGTATTTTTAAATCAGGAACTACTACTTTCATCCATAAGTTTAAGCCGAAGCCTCCTTGCAGTTGGCATACAATTATATATTTAAGATGTTTATGAATTTGAGCAATTCTGGTTTTTATTTGTTCCTAGATATTTTAATGTAAATGCATTTTAAGTATAAAAAGAGTTTTTTTGTCCTAGATGAGTTTTTAATAAAAATAGTTTCAAATTTTATCATTTCCTCCAAAGATTGGGAAGTTATCATTTAAAGTCTTCAGTGTTTTGGAGCCTAAAGGAAAGAGAGATAATCTTGACTTTCTTCCCTATACTCCATTCCCTTCAGACTGGCACACACAACATGGTGATAGATTTGCATGTATTAAAGATAATAGATGTAATCAGGGACTAGTTATATGTGGTATCTTGTTCCAAATCATTCTGCTGATTCAGAACATAGAATTAGTCAAGTGTTCTTTGTAAAGCATCATCTTTGTATCTCACCATAATACTGACTATAATTTTTCAGCAATTATTTTTTGAGTACTTACTGTATGCCAGGAATGACTCTAAATTGTGTACCATGGATAGTAAATAAATATTCTATGAGTGCCTAAACCTCGAAAAGGAAACAAAATTACAAAGAATTATCCAATCCCAAACTGAAAATTAGTGTTTGGCATCTGCTGTGTGTAGTTAGACTTTATAAACATGTTTTCATATACTTAAACACCTGCAAACTAGCTAATGTCAGGCAAAAATAAAATGCTCATTATATGCATTGCACAAGAAAAGAAGTGAATTGTACACCATTACCAACTATGTATTAGTACAACGTCTACTTTAATCGCGTTGGAAGAGTTTTCATTACCTATACACCTTAGCAGACAGCAGCTACTTCATGAATCTTAGCAAGAGCAGCTTAGTAAGTTAGTTGGAAAAAAAAAAAACAACCTTTTCAAATACTAAATAACGATACACTGTTTCATGGGCTTTGGCATTTTCTATCTGTGCTCTGTAGGCAGGCATCATACTCAAATGTGTGATCTGGGCATTGTAAAAACCTCAAGGGAAAGGCCAATTGGGGAGAGAAACAGCCTCTCCTGCACTGAACAGTCTTCCGCAGCTGGTTATCTCATAGCATACTGGCCTTTTATTATCATTTTGGGTTTTTGTAAGCTTGCTGTCTCAAGCATTTATCCTTTTTCGTGAAGTTTAAAAAATTTTTTATTGTTCAAACAGTAAGTAGTAAAATGCAGACTTATGAAACTGTTTTCATTTCAAAAACAAATTGTTATTCACTTCATGCGCAATATTTTGGGACTTAGATATTGGTATCTCCTAACCCTTCTATATGAAAATTGAGGAAAGCTTATGTAACTGGGGTTTGGGAAGCAAAGTGGGAAAAAATTTAACTTTACATTTGATGCAAGACTCATAGTCATTCAGCCATTTGGTTCACATGTGTTATTAACATCTGTGTGCCAGTGTGTTCACAAAGGTATAGTACTTTAATTTTCTCTTTCTGATTTAACACACTGGGATTTCATAAAGCAAAATTAAAAGCCAAAATAACTCAGAACCAGTCCACTGAGAAGTCAGATTGGGTAAGAACATCTAATTACATCAATATCTCTAGGTAGTGGTAGAACGAAGAATATTTGTCCACTTACGCAGAAAGCCAGGACTCAAAAAGGCATTATTCACATGATGAGCACTCTGGAGAATTTATTGAGTTAGCAATAAATTGAAATAAGCACTATTTTAATCAATGAGGGAATATTAAATTATGTATTATGGAGTACAATAAATCATTAGCAATCAGAGGACAGATCTCTATGTATGAAAATGAAAGGAAAGCCTTGTTATAAATTTAAGTGGGAGAAAATGAAAAAGAAAACAAGTTGTCAAAAGTACGTAAGAAAGGGCTGGAGACGTGGCTTGGAAGTTACGTCACTTGCCGGCTGGCATGTGTGAGTACGAGGGTTTGAACCCCAGCACCAGGTACACAGTGAAGTCTCGGAGCAACGAAGACCACATGAAAAACTAAATAAAAATCCTTTCAATTGTTTCTCTCTCTCTCTCTCTCTCTCTGTCCCTCTCTCTTTAAATAAAAATTACATAAGAGAGAACCTCACACCTGTATACCATGAATTATTAGAAAAAGTCTAGAAGGATGCACATCAAACTAAAGTTAGTATAGTTTGGAATGGTAGAAAAGAAAACAAAGTTTTCTCCGTTAACTTATCACATTTAAAAAATCATTTTGGTCCAACTTTTTAAATTGAAAAAATAGATATAGGTGCTGGGGTGGTGGCCCCATGGTTACAGTGCTTGCTTGGCATGCACAAGGATGCATGTTCGAACCCCAGCACCATGCGAGCAATGAAGTGTCAGAGTAACGAAAGCCATATGAAAAAACTCAATAAAATTGATATTCTCTCTCTCTCTCTCTCTCACTGCCCCTCTCTCTCTTAAAAAAATAAGTGTAATTATATAAATAGGTGCAGGAAAATATATTGAGTGAAGGTCTTCCACCCACCAGCAGTAAAACAAAGTGCACATATGTGGCTTTAAATAGATAGGAACGCTGGAAAGGGAAGAAGGAAAGAGCACTGTACCTGCTAAATTTGGATTACTGCGAAGAGATGAGTGTAACAAAAATCTAAAAGTAGCTATAGCAAGTGATAAATTGATGTTTTAAATAATGCAATTTAGTGATTTGAACTAATCAATTCAACATAATGTTGTAAGAGGTTATTATTCTTATAACTGTTAGTAGCATATTTCTCAGGTTGTCAGATTTAGAAATATGGTAATAGATGGATTTATTTTAAGGATTCTGCTGCGTTCTCCATCTTTGGGTGTGAATTAAAGTATTAAGCAAAGCTTGACTGAATCCTCACCTTTCTCCTGTGCATCACTTGGTATATCTGGAAGACAGGAAGCTGTATATCAGACACTTTAGTTTCCTATTCCAGGGAGTGGAAATATCCTTGGTGTTAAGGGGGAGGGCTGGAAGAAACATGCTTCCTTATTGGTTTTCTAAAAGTTGAGTTTGATAGTTGCATAATTAGGTAGCCCTCCTGGTTTCAGCAGTAGAGTGTAATTTAGTACAGCTGTTTTCTGCTACTACATGTGAACTGTGACTACAGTATTCCGCTCTGTGAAGAATACAATTACTTATATTTCAAACACATCAATTCTTAGTACAACAAGTCTTTTTGTAAGTGTGGAGTTGAGTTTGCTTCTAAATCCAAACAGTGAATCATTGCCTCCTACTCAAAGAACCTCTTTTTCCTTTCCATTTATGCTATTTTCACTTTGAATTAAGGTGACCAATTGGTTATCCTGAGAGTCAAATTTCAGTGCTACTACATAGAAAACACCAAAACATAGGCCATCATTGAGGTGAATTTCTGACAATTCGGAGTCTTGGAAAAAGGCATCCATTGGATAGTTAGCCCTCCCTCAAAATAAAAAAAAAAAATGCATTCAGATGTATTAATATCCCACTGCTGCTTTAACAAATTACCACAAGCTTGGTGACTAAGAAACAAAACAAAACCATAAGTGTATCATCTCATAGTTCTGGAGGTGAGAAGTCTAAAATAGTCCATACAGTGCTAAAATAAAGGTTTCAGTAACGATGGTTCTTTTCAGAGGCTCCAGGAGAGGTTATGTTCCTTGTCCTTCCAAGTTGTAGAGCTTAGATTCTGACTGCATCCCTCCAATTTCCGCTTCTACTGCAATATCACCACCTCTCCCCAACCAATTTTGTGCTTCTCCCTTATGATTATCATTGTGATCACATTTAGAGTCTACCCAGGTGATCCAGGATTATCCCCTCACCTCCAAATCATAATGTAATCACGTTTCCCTTTTTCCGTATGAGGCAACATATTTACAGGTTTTAGAGACTAGGTTCTGCCCATATTTGGGATGCCGTTATTTAACCAACCACTCCAGGGTAGAATTCTACTGTGCTCCTGGTAGCTAGACAAAGATGAAGCATCTTTGAATTCATAACAATATTTGTTGGTATTCACTGCAAAGCTCTTGCTGATTTTTCATGAGAAACATGTAGTTAGCTGTTAGTTGGACTGTGAGACTGTGCTGTCCTGGGTTCCTTTTTTGCAAGGTGGCCACGATCAATGCCAAAACATGGAAAGTACTCAGTCAGCAATGGTTTTGGCTGATACTGTGAGCACAGTTGAATTGGTGTTCCTTGTAGCGATCATGCTGACCGTGTAACACCATGTTGCCTTTTGAGATGTCAGCTTTGCTTAATTTTTTTTCCTTAGCTTAATTATTTGGAAGGGCTGACATTCTAATAAAGGAGATTCTAAGTTGTATATTGTGATTTTCTTTTTCCTGTGGAGTGAACAGTAGTTGAGACTAGGGGAGGAGAAGAGTTAATCAATTCTGGTTTTGTTTGTGTGTTTCCTGATTTTCTTTCTTTTCAAGGCAATCAGTGAATGGGAGATAAACTGCTTATTAGAATGTTTAAAGCTATAGTGAAAGCCTTTCTCTCCGGAACCAGGTTTTCAAAGCCTTTACTTCTCAACATTTTTAAAAATTTCTCTTCAAAGACAGCAAAATATAAATGCATTCAGAACACATTCCAATTAGAGTTTTATGAAGCTAGTGGAGAGAATATCATTGTAAGCTCTGACCCAAGCACAGAGCAAACATGCTAAGCAGGAAGCCAACTTTATTCTTAGGTCAAAGTACAGGAAAACATTGCAAAAGCTGTCATCTGGATTTCCTGTGTTATTCTGAACTCTGGTCAGAACTGATAAGAAGCCTATGTGTGCTTGAAAGTGGGAAAAATCCGTACTGCAAAATACCCAGATTTAATGACATGACAGGACTATGCATACATGAGAGGAAGGGGGGATGTCGAGGGTTCCCAACTGGACTGATAACCCCCCTACTCACTCCCTCCAGCTGCCTTGATATTCTCCCTAATCCCACTCCTCACTGCCCCCTCCCTTCATCCCCCAGCATCATAGGCATGGTTCCCCCTGTTCATATGAAAACCCATGTTGAGGTTATTAATAGCTTAGCCAACTTTTCAGTCTGTTTCTGGTTGTATTCTAGTTTCCACATATGAGAGAAAACATTCGGCCCTTGAGTCTCTGAGTTTGGGATACTTCACTCAGCATAATTTTTTTTTCATCTGCATCCACTTAACTGCAAATGCCATGATATCATTCTCTCTAATAGCAGAGTAGAATTTCATTGTATATTAATACCACAGTTTTTTAATCTACTGGTCCAGTGAGGGGCATCTGGGTTGGTTCTATAATCTAGCTATAGAAAATTGAGCTGCTATAAAGACTGATGAAGCTGTATCTCTGTTATATGTCAGTTCTAGCTCTTTTGGGAAAATACCCAGGAGTGGGGTAGCTGGGTCATAAGGTGGTTCCAGGCCTAGTTTTTTTGAGGAGTCTCCACACTGCTTTCCAGAGTGGCTGTACAAGTTTGCAGTCCCACCAACAGTGTGACAGTGTTTCTCTCTCTCCACAACCTCTCCAGCATCTGTCATTGTTAGTATTCTTCATTTTTGCCACTCTGACAGGAGTGAGGTGGAATCTCAGTGAAGTTTTGATCTGCATTTCTCTGATTGCTAGTGATGTAACATTTTCTCATATATTCCTGGGTTTTTTTGGACTTCCTCTATTGATGAATTTTTATTTAGGTCCCTATTGAGTGGATTATTTGTTGTTTTGGTGTTCAGTTTTTTGAGTTCTTTGTATATTCTGGATATTAGTCCTCTGTTGGAGATATAGCAGGCAAAGGTTTTCTCCTATTCTGTAGGTTCTAGAGAGAAATATTTTTATCGTACTATCATTACCTGAAAAGAATAGTTCAGGATTCTCCTGAATTATGAGCAAAATATTAGTGAGACTTGATTTGAGTATTTTGAATCCCTAGACATTCAGTCATGAACCTTTTCAAGGCTATCTGCAAATAAACAAGCAAAACTAACCTCCTTAAAATACTTTGTCATAGTGTCATACTTTACATGGTATGTGGTAAGCATGGTGTCAGTTCACATACTTGTGCTATGGAGACTCTGTGTGTTTATTAGCAAGCATTTATTGCCTGCTTGCCATGTTTTAGGTATGGTGCCAGGACAGGGAAGGAGGCAAGGCATGATTCTCACCCTCAAAGAGATTACACATTTAATTTAGTAAAAGCACTTTCAAACATTCTCTGTCCCCCAGGCTTTCACATTGTGCTTTAGACATCTTTTCACTGAAATGCTGATCCTTAGGGATCTGCTAGTCCTTATGTCAGTATGCAAGCAGTTGGTTTTTCTGGCTCTGCATTCTGCCTTTAATATTACCTTTGTTTTTCTTTCTCCTTGTTTCCAATGGATCTATTACTAAAAGTTATCTCTGACACTGTGCTTGTGCCCCACTCCAATATGGCCTTTTTTCACTGAGTAAAAACATCTGGTTATTTGAGAAAATGATTAGGACCCCAGAAAAATAATAATCCTGATATTGTATGTTGAACTGAATATTTGTATAATGATCTGGGTTGGGTATAAAATCTATAAATCTGATTCTCTCCAAATTGGTGTTCATTTGTATATTTGCACAGATAGTTCAACACTCTGAATTGAGCTCTTTTCAAAGACCCAGATTCTACATGCAATTATAACATTTGCAGACATTCACTTACACCTGTGGAACTGGGGCTGTGTGCACAGGTATTAAGTTCAGGAAGATGTGTAAAACTTCCAGATGGTTCCTTGGGGCTTTAATACAAAAAGAGTACGAGAGAGCTTTCTGTTCATAGTCGTCAAGAGACTGTAACTTCAACACTGTTAGAAGATGATACCTTTGTTAAAAATTAGATGCAATCCTTGACCTGCTCTTGACCATCTCAGGAAAAAAAAAATCCTGATATGTACATGGACAATTAATTTTGCCCAACCAAGTCACTTCTTCATCAGATATTCTTATGCAAACACACATGATCATTCCAGCATGCTAATTTCATCATCATCTAAAAAAGTTCTCACTGCTCCTACTACCTAATCCTTTCATCTTTACCTTTCTACTTTCTTTATCGGTCAAGGTTCAGTGAAAGTATTTTACCTGCCACCAGGTATACTATTTCCCATGTGAAACACGATTTCGTTCTCTAAAATTCTACTCTATTCTGCTTCAAACTCTCTTGCTGTTGTTGCAAGGTCCAATTATTGTTACCAATTTTTTCCCAGCACATTTATGTTCCATGATATCAGAGATATTTCCTTTTTGCTCTCCCCTGGTCTCCTGCATATAGTAACACTATGTACTGATCGTAGTTCTTCGTATGTTACATGTGATACCATTTAATTAATAGGTACTAGCATGATTGCTATTTTATAGGGATGAGAAAGTCGAATCCGACATAAGGATAGTAAATGACTGAGCTGCTTAAAAATGGGACAAATAAGTATCCTGTAGCTAGATGCATAAGAGTAGAGTTGGAGTTTAAACAGGCGTGCTCTTAATCATGATCTTTTATTTCAATCAAGATGGGTGAGGTTACCCAGAGGGAAAATGCAACTCTCAAGCCTTCTGGCTTACAAGTGAAGAGTCTGTTTCTCACCCATGCAGCGTATTGATTTTGGCTGTGACTTTCATTTTGTCTTCAAGCTAGAACCCACCTGAGAGAACACTATTATCTGAGCTATCACTAGAGGTTACATAAGCAAGAGAGAGTGTGGTGAACCACTTACTGATTCTTAAAATTTCTGCCCTAAAGTATTATAAATTATTTTTGTCCATATGGTATTTATTTTCCAAAACAAGGTGCATGACAATACGTATTTTCAAACATGACAGGAAAATATAGCACCATAGCTAACTTATATCTGAGTTTTATACCTAAGTGCAACACCATACATAATTTTAAAACAGGATGAGAGACTGTGAATATAGCTAAACGATAGAGTCTTTGCTTAGCATGTATGAGACCCACCACCAGCTCCATCAACAAAAACAAAGCAAAACAAAACTGAGACTAAAACAAACACCCCCACCAAAAACAAACCCCACAGATTAGAAAACTCCAGGGCCACCATTTCCCTACAACATGGAGAGCCTTTGTTGAAGGAGGTTGTATTTGCGGATTTATTTTAAATTGAAATTAAGACTTGGTTCAACTTGGTAGAAGCATCCATTTAAGATTAGAATTGGGTGCAGGGTAGGCTAATCTGATAATAAGGGCAAAAACCAGGGGAAGAAAGATAATTAAAGCAAATGAAAGAGAGGTTTTGGAATAGTTCTGAGTTTCGGCTCATCTTAATAGCTAAATAGAAAGCTGGATACATTTTAAATATTTTGAACAAGAAAAAGAGGAAGAGAAGGAGGAGGAAAAATGGATGTAGAAGCTCTTAAGGGTTAGAATTCATTCATTTATGTATCATGTGAGAGAAATTTTATCAATACCAATTTTCAGGTTAAGAAAAATGAAGCTGAGGAAGCTTTGGTTCTCACAACACCATTCAACTGTAAAGTTAAAGAGCAAGCTTCCAAAACCATTCAATCTGCTTTCTGAGCCTCCATATTTTTACAAACACTAGTTTCTAAGATCAAACTTACCATTTTATGAAAGAATAATAGAATAAAAAGTAGAATTTATGGGAATGACGGCACTTGTCAACATGAGTAAGTTTTGCCTCTAAGTGGCTCCTAGGTATTATAAAATATAATTGGTTGCTACTTTTTTATTTTACAATGCCTTTCTCAGCACTCTAAAACAGCAGGTGTTTTTAAAAATTATGAAAGTTGTTATTACTGTCATATTTACCAGAACTCTTTTTTCATTAATATTAAGCAGTTCTATTTCATTAGTTTCTTTTAATGCTTTATTTGGTTTTCAGTCTTACATGAATCATTTTGTCTACATTCTGTCGTTTTGGAGTGGATAGTAACAATTCGTCAGATCCATGCCTCACAGCAGCTTCTATATATATTTTTAAAATGTCTCAAATATAGCAAATTGAATATAGAATTACAGAGCATAGGAGACATAAGTTGTACCTTCAGCAAATGAAAGGTATGTCTTAATTTGGTGAGTTGTTTATCAAAACTGTATGTGTAAAAATAAATTTAAAAATTTTTGCTTATTTATGCCTTCAAACTGTTTTTATTTTATTTTTATTTTAAAGAGAGAGGGACAGTGAGAGAGAGAGAGAAAGAAAGAGCAAAATCAGTTTTATTGAGTTTTTCATATGGCTTTCATTGCTCCCACACTTTGTTGTGTATGTGATGCTGGGGTTTGAACCTGCATGCTCATGCATGCAAGGCAAGCATTGTAACCTCTGAGCCACAACTCCAGCCCCCAAACTGTTTTTATTGTAATCTTCAACATATATATTTCTATAGTCCAATGGGCAGCTGTATTCTGATGATGTCAAAAAATAAAGATATATATAAATCCCAAGTACAGTGCCTGGCCTGTATGGATGCTTGGATATCATCATGAACATCATCAGTATAATATCACTGACATTATCATTTTACTACTGATAATATGCAGTTCAGTCCTATATTGAAGATTAGGACCTCAGTGATTAGAAGAAATCTGAGATTATCATCTCCATAGCTTTTTTCCTCCTTCTCTTACTTTTTCCCATTTTTCCTTTTTGTTTCACCCTCATATTTTCTATCATCTCTTACTCTACCCAGATAGAGCATTAGGAATTAACCATGGACCCCAAGGTATATCATGCTTATCTGGGTGATGGCCCTGATATCCTGGTGCCTGCCCTAGAGAACCACTTTTGAGTCAACAATATAGGGAGACTAAGGACATGGTCCACCAGGACATTTTACCCAGCAAGAGTGGCCTCAAGGTGTGAGATTCCTTAAAGAATCCTGACTCTGATACTATTTACCTGGCTCTGTTTGAAAAGTATTTGTGTCTTGTTAATGGTATTTTTTATTTCTGTGTGTGTGTGTGTGGTAGTAGGGATTTAATCTAGTGGTGTTCTACCATTGAGCTATACCCCTGGGCACTTTTATTTTTATTTATTTTAATTTTTTTTAAATTTTTTTTTTTTTGAGGCAGGGTCTTGCTAAGTTGCTGAACCTGGTCTAGAGCTTGAGATCCTTCTGCCTAAAGCTCCCAAGTAACTGATATTACAGGAATGCATCACCATGCCTGGCTCATTCATGGTTTTTGTTTACATTTTTATACTGCTGGACTATGCCTGAATCATATTTTCGCACACTTTTCATATTCTTATCTCTCTTTGCCACCACAATCTCAACTTCCTTTTTAATTTTCTATAGGTTACTTTATATTCCTATCCAGCTCCAACTCTGTTCTTCAGCTCTGTTTGTATTTCTGCTTATGAACAATTCTCTGGATAGTTAATCCATATGGAAAGCACTTACCTGGTACTCAAAGGGGTTACTCCACATTTCATCATGTGCAAACCTGTGACATTTTTCCCAATGGAACCTGGGTGTGATGTTTGCATTTCTCCCAGAATTGGACTATTTCCTATTAATTGGATTACAGTGACTAGCTGTCAGTTTGCCTGGAAATGAAGGTAGTTCCTGGGACATGGGGCCGTTTTAGTGGAAATGGTCTGTGCAAACCAAAATAAGCTGTGGTCACCTCACTAGAGACAGCACTGCCAATTCATTCAAGATGGAATGAGAGATGAAATCTGCTTCCATTACTTTTTGGTTAGAGTGTCTCACAAGGTGTCACATTCATAGATTATAGGAATGAATTATACTAAGCAGTTGGTTCCCTTGACTTTCAGCATAAGTGTAGGTCTGGGCCAGTTGCTTTTCTCTGCAAGAAGACTCATATCTTTATTCCAGGTGTTGATAAACATTATCATTTTCTACATGTGACAATTCCCAGTACAGTAGATCGCATGTGAGCTAATCCACTGACTTACGTATAGGAATTCAAAGATTATGGATCTGGTTTCAAATCATTTCAGAACATTCCCTATTAAAACATTATTTTACCTTTTTAAAACAGATATGTGTTTTTACCAAAGTAAAAATTTTATTCATTTAAAATATGGTATTTCCTAGGAACTTGAAATGAAACCAGAAGATAAGGTATATTTATGTAGATTTGCTACCATGACATGCTGGTATCTGAACAGAAAGCTTATTTTTCTAACAACAGTTTATTTCAGAACCAATACTTATCTCTGCATCATTCACTTAGTGTGAGCAAGGAAAGACACTGGAATAAAATGCCTGTATATTCAGGTCTGATTAGGAAATAAATGTCTGGTCTTCATCTTGATAATTTTTCCATAAATCTGTTATTACTTTAGTATTTATTCAACAAGAAAAATTTTCTTGTCATTCTTTCTCATGGATTATAAAGCTATAAATCAATTAAAGTGTGGTACCAACAGTTTGTCTTGGGCCAGGAGTACTATGGAATATAAACAAAAGTTGAATTTTGTTAAAGGTAAGACATTTATATTGCATACCAGCTACATCAGCAAATTATAGGAAGCTTTCCAATTTCTGAATAAAATTTATGAATAACTGCAGATTTCTGCATAATAGAGAAAACATTTATTCAAAGTATTATCATATGGTGAATATATTGCTTTCATAGTGATATTGTGCTAATAATCCTTAGTAAAATTAAGTTCATGATGCAGCAGCATAAATGTTTTAATTTTGATTTCTTTTTTTACCATTATATAGTCTTGTTTTAGTCCACTTTTTCACTGGTGGGTGTGATCAGTAGCCCTTACAAGGACAATTAGAGGAGAAAAGTTTATTTTAGGGTTCAGATTTGCAGAGGTCTTAGTCCATAGACGGTTGATTCCATTCCTTGGGGCCTGAGGTGAGGCAGAACATTATGGTGGACATGTATGATAGAAGAAAGAAGCTGGAAACATGACACCAGGAAGTAAAGAGAGAGAGAGAAAGAGAGCATGGGAGAGAGTGAGAGTGAGACATGCTTCATGGACAAAACATATACCTGAAAGGCACACCCCAATGACCCACCTCCACCAGCCACACCCTATCTGCCTACAGGCACCTCCAGGTTAATCTATGTCTTCAGATTAATGCACTGATTAGGCTAAGACTCTCCTAACCCAGTCACTTCACTTCTAAACCCTCTTGCATTATCTTACCTGTGATCTTTTGGGGACACCTAATATTTAAACCATAACGAGTCTTATTTAATTAAATTCAATATCAGGTGTTTGTTACAAGTTTTATAATTTACAACAGGATTGATAAAGTTGTACTTTTCCGATAATAAAGATTATTTTTCTCTTTTCTATATATACTATTCCTACAAAGACTTTAAGCATTATTTCCATTTTGACAAGCAGGAAAAATTTAAAAGTTAAGTGACTGATGTTCGCATAGTTAGACTTTACCTCACTTTTCCTTACTCTAACCTATACACTTAGGAATCTACTTTATATACGAAAAAATAAAAGGTTTTATTGTGGAATTTCATTTAGAATACTGGTGAAAGACCTTAATTAGGTCTGTGCATATATTTGGAATGACATTAAAATCATACTTAAAATAATATTAAATCCCTGAATTTGCCCTCTAAGAAACTGCTACTTGGAGTTCAGGGCCTGTGTTCAAGAATGGTTTGGTTTAACTTATGCTGAGGAAAAATGTATGATTCTTAGTCATTTTATTTCTGACTGAAATTTGTAAGTGTACCTGCTGTTCTTTACTTTATCATGCTAGTACTTGATTTTAATTTCATAAAATATAAAATATGTACAGATTATTAAGTAAATTGAATATCTCTATATATGTATGTACCTATAGGCATATAGAACATAATGTAAAGGCTACCATCAGCATAATATCAGGTTTTCAATGTTGAAATTTGTATATTCTTTCATCGTTAGTTATTTATATCACTGACTCAGCAATCTTCTTTGAGTCACATGATCATTGAAGTGTGCTCTTATACTGTATTCCTGAAAAGAAGTCACAGGGCTTAATTAAAATAGTTTTTGGGCTTAGGATATAATTCAGTGCTAGAGCACACTTGCCTAGCATGTTTGAGGTGATGTGTTCAATCCATTCAGCCATCCATACATACATGGAATAATTGTTGATGCATGTATCCATATGAAAGACTGTCACCTTACTTGTGCTCATGGGGTTATATGAGCTCTGAATATACAGATGAGTCTAATACATTTCATTATCCATTTAAATTTGAAGTAATAATTTTCAAAGTTATATGACATTTCATTGCAAAAATTAAAAGTTGCAATCCCATTTAGATAACAAAAGCCCAAAATGGTATACAGATCATATGGACTGCATTTGAAGCTATAGATATATGTGTCAATATGCAATTTAAAGACTCATTAGTGTATATAATCCCTGGAAGAGCTAGAAGAAATATTGTTAAACATAATTGTTTTGAGGATCAACATAATTGTAACTCTCAGAGAGAAATGATGAATATTTTAAAGTACCTGCTATTAACTTAAAGCTTTCTTTAATAGAAATATCAAATGCCACAGATAATTTATGAGTTCACTCATTGATGGGGAAATTTCTCTTTTATTAACTTCCTGGTGAAGAGTGATGTGTTTATTTTTGACCAAGAAGTACATTAATTTAAAACATGTTCTCTTTTGTAATGGGGTAAAGCTTAGTACTTTTCTTCTTAGCCATGTAAAATAACATATATTCTATTTATTCTCCTAAGAACTTGCTGTCAATTCAGTGTACACAAGAATGCTTAGTGCGTGCATTCATTCAGTCATTAAGGAAAACTTCGTTTAAGGTAGGTTTGCAGAGTTAGAATAAAATAACATCTTCCCATAAGAGATGCCTTGTTCCCAATACTTCAGTGTAGTGGAGGAGACAGGCAATTATTTTAGAGTTTAATGATGGAGGTAAGTAAGAAGATGTTATGAAAAGATACTTAGTCCACACCAAAAGTTTGATTGAGGCATGGGGATAGATTGGGTTCAGAGAAGACTTCTTAGACAAGACTATAATGTGTGCTTAATCATTAATGCATAAAGTTACCTAAAAATCAGAGGAGAATGAAATCATTCTAGGCAGAGGAACAGAATAAACATGGGTGTGAGGATATATAACGTTTAGGGAGTTTCAAGAACAACATTCCTGACTATTGCCTGTTAAAAATGCATCCGTAGCTTTCTTGGAAGGAAAATAGGGAGTAAAAAAAAAGACATTGCATTCTCTGCTAAGTAATTAGGTTTATTTAATAGTTACTTAGATAGCCATCAATGATTGTAATCAGATGAGGGACACGGTTGGATGTGGATTTAATAAAAATCACTTTGGAACAGTGCTGACTGAAAGAGGGGAGGAAAGAGGCTTTGTAATTATCCAGGTGAGAAATGACAGGGACATGATCTTGGACCAGAGCCATGGGAATGAAAAAATGTAGATGGATTTGAAAAAGTCTTAGGAAGTTAAATCAACTGGACCTGGTGTGTTAACTAAATCTGACAGAAGAAAGAAGAAAAGGAAGGAATCTAGGGACTACCAGCTTGGGTGACTGGTTGGAGGTGATATTATCTGAGAATGGGAAGACCAGAAAAGTAGCAAAATGTGGATTAGGTAGATAGAATGGGGAATTCTAGATGATCACCATGGTCTCGTATGTTAAGACAGATTCTGTATAGATAGGATACAACATGAAATTCTAATGTTTGCAATGCAAAGACATGTAAAATTCATCAGGGTCTAAGGTATCTGTTGTCTAAGAACAAGAGAAAGTAAGATAACGTTAGCAAACTAACACAAAAACACATACACAATTTTTAGTTACATTTTATTTTCAAAAATAAATTTTACACTGTAAAAATAAACTGTAAAGTGCAGTTTTATTTGTGTCTTACCCATTACTGCATAATTAAATTTTCTAGAATTTTGAGGGTTTGGTTATCACTGCATACCCAGGGCCTCTGTTGTCCAGTGTCAGTGAATAACTATGCTTCAGTAATTATCTATGGAAGGGAAATGAAATGTAGAATATTGACTAGCAGCTGAATTGTGTTAAATAATAATTCTGTGCAGGCAGAGTTAAAAAAAACACAATAACTTGACATTAGAATGGGCAAGGAAGACTTTGTGAGGCTGGGGTCTGGTAATACAGTTGAGGGAAGCCGACTTTTTAGGAGAAGGGGAAAAAGTGAGAGCATTAACAGCCATGGCTGCCCGTGGGGCAGTGAGGCGTAGCCCCCACTAGAGTTCAGGGTGCAGCGGAACAAAGGGACCAACTAGCTGGTGACCTGTTCAGAAAGGGCCTTGAAAATCAAAGGAGTTTTGCTTTGGTGTAGAAACAAAAAGAAGTATGGTTTGTGCCAAGATGACATCAATAGGTAAAAAAAAAAAATGAAGAAAATTTGTTTTCTCTGAACCTTTCTACATTCCTTTCTTTTTGTCTGCAGAAAACTGAAAATATCTAGTCTTGGTATTCTGGAAGGCATTTCTTCCCTGCTCCTTTTATCATTACCTCCCTGAGACAGGTCTTCATAGCTTTATAGTGCCCTTCCCCATCCCCATTTTCCCTTACGGATTCTTCTTTGTGCAAACTTAATTAGAGAAACCCCTACTACAATAAAATGCTATCTATTTACCTTGATCCAGACTTGTCAAATGTGTACCAGCTCCCTGCATAAATAACATAAACTTCCTTGAAGGTCTGTGAAACCTAAACACCTATATTAATATTTATTAAGCTCCCCGGACAAGTACCTTAAGGTGAGAATTCTGCTGAGGATGTCAAAGATAAACTAGAATCTATATTATAATGAGCGCATGTAAGGAGGGAGTTTGTTGAGTAAGCGAAGCTAGAACACTGGGTAAATTTGTTTTCTAATTTAAATGTGCTTAGGGCATTTTCCCAGGTTTGTTTTCCAATGAATAATTTTATTGCTCTATTTGTATTTATAATATTTATTGGATCTTTTTCTTTTATGGACTGATTGTTTTCGAATGCTTTCAAACTAAATCTTGCAATGCAACTTTCAGTCCGTGAATATTCAGCTTCAGTGTTGGGATTGCACTTTCCTTGTTTTTTTCTTTGCCTGTGAGAATCGGTCCCACCTATTCTGATGGGTTTTGAGTGATTGGGAAGAGAGTGTCTCTCCCAATTTGTAACCATAGAGAATGTTCTTTGTATTTCAGGTGTTGTGTGCTACCTGTGTTTACATCTCTTCCTTTCCTTCTCCTCCACATAAGTCTGCGTTCCTTCAGAGGCACCTTTTTTGCTGATTGTCAGGCTTTTTTTGTAAATGTCATTTACAGCAGTAACCAGGGCAGTTGAACCTCACTGTTGTGTGATATGCATTTGACCATGTATATGTTGTGCTCTGGGTCAACAAAACTTGAAGTGCATTGTTTTCATCAGCTTTTTTGCCACTGTGACGATAAGACCGGAAAAGAACATTTTTAGAGGAGGAAAATTTTATTTGGCACTCTCAGTTTTAGAGGTCTCAGTCCATAGATGGCCAAATCCATTGTTCTGGAACCAAGAAGAGGCAGACTATCATGGCAGAAGGGCTTGGCAGAGGAAAGCAGCTCAGACATGTCAAAAAGGAAGCAGAAAGAGATCCACTCTCCAGAGACAAAATATATGCCCCAAAGGCACACCTCCAGTGACCTACCTCCTCCAGGCATACCCTACTTGCCTACATGTCCCACCCTGTTAATCCTTCCAGTAAGGCAGGCACTGATTAGGTTAAGGCTTTCATGACCCAATTGTTTCACCTTTGGAATTTCCTGCATTATCTCACACATGAGCTTTTGGGGAAACCTCATATCTAAACCATAACACTTTGTTTATAATAGGCATTACTTTTAATTATCCATTTTACCCTTTATGATTACCCTGTATAACTGCTTTTTATTTTTAATGGAAATTGTGTTAATTTGTGACTGCTTTATGGCCAGAAAACATTCAGCATTCTAAATAAAGCTCTATAAAGGAAAATAGAAAGTCTAAAAACCCAAGAGTCAAATCTGTGCACAGGAAGATAAAAGGATAAATGCAGTCCTTTACAGTACTTAAACTCAAAGATCTACCTTGGATCTGGCTTATCAATATTTGCTCACCCTGTACAATGTTCTAAGAGACAGTGGAAGATGGAAAGAGAAATTTCTACATGAAACAAAGAACAAAATCATATGCATGTCATACAGTCTGACCTATCCACAATAGTGCAATCACAAAGGAAGAATGTACTTTATAACTTTAATAAACATGTGTTTTGTTATAAATTCCATATAAATTACATTACTATTTAATTTGAATTTTCAATCAAAGATATTTAATTGGCAGACTTTT